>MU737787.1:2300-20898 GCA_026770625.1 Nicotiana glauca | reverse complement strand
GAGGCTTAGCTGAGCAGTCGTTGTCTTCAGAGTTCATCAGAGTTGTTGAGGTAGCTGCTTGACGTTCGCAGGACCTGACTACTCTTCCTATTTCAGTTTTATCTATATATAAACATTTCCAGACTTGAGTATTGTTCGTTCAGATATTGTTATTCAGTTATTTTAGAGGCTCTAGACTCGTGACCCCAGATCTTTTGGGAGTATTTTTATCAGACTTCGTATTTCTCAGTATTATTCTTCTACAAATATTGGGATATTATTCTAAAATTAATAAATTCTCCTTAAATTGTTGGTTTTGAGATTTATTATTGAATTGGGAGCGATGGTTGGTCAGGCTTGCCTAGCTTTAGGGTTGGGCGCCATCACGACCGGGATTGGGTCGTGACAATGAAACAGAAACACTCAAGCGATTTGATTTTTCTTTCTCCTTTTTTAATCCAATTATCGATCTAACATCACTGAATATTGAAATTAACTAATAAATAGACTACCTAAACCAATTAATTAAAAATAAAAGCTTCTTTAGACTGAACATGCATATGAAAAGGATGACCTTAAAACACTAAGCAATCTAGAAGAAGAGGAAGAAGTAGACGACAATAAAAGAAGAAAAAATGAAAGAAAAATACCAGAGAAATACCTAAGGGCACAAACAGACTTGAAACAGTTTGAAGACACCCTTTGACTTTCTTGACAAGAACGGCCTCTAATCAAGTGCTTTCGTGTGAAAACACACAATTAAGGGCCATTATAGCCTAGAACCATCAAAAATCCCGTCGGATTTGGATTTGTGGAACTAGGGTTTTTCTGATTTGAGATTCGAACCATTGGAGTGGGATTTGAGGGAAACCAAATGGGGATTCGGGATGAGGGTAAGAAGGAGGGTTAGGGGTGTGACTTTGGGTTTGAACGGAGACGTCGCCGCCACGGGTGAAAACAAGGGCAGCGCTAGGTTATTTTTCTTTTAAATCAAGATTCGAGGAGTTCCAGGCTTGTTTATTGGAAGATAATGGTGGATTCATAGTGAGGGGGTCGAGTTGAGCTTGTGGTGTAAATTTGGTGGCCATCGGAGACCTGCCGCCGCATGGGGCGATTTCCGGCGGCGGCAGATGGTGGTCTTAGGGCGGCGTTACAGGGGAAGGGACTATTCTCTGAGAGAGACGAGTGGGGGTGGTGGGGGTCGAAGTACAAGGATACTAGGTTATTAGGACATTAATATGTGAAGTCATTATCAGTCCAGGACCGTTGGATTGATGAGATCCAACGGTCATGATGGAAAGGGAGTGAAACGGGGTCGTTTGGTGGGGTGTGGATCCAGGACCGGGTTTGGGGTGGACTTGGGCTGGTTTTTTGGGTTTTGGACTTGTTGGGGAATTTAATTAAATGGGCTGGAGTGAATTTGGCCCAAATTTGGGTTTTTAATAAGAAAGACCCAATCTTTTTAAATTCTTTTCTTTTATTTTTTTTCTAATTTCTTTTAAGTTAGCATTAAAAATAAAACCTAAATTAATTACTAATCAAATTATGCTATCCAATTACATTAACTTACTCTGAATAATAATCACCACAAGTAATTAAAACCAAATTAAGGAAAAACTACCAAAATTCAACACATTAAAATTGAAAAGTGCAAAATAAACTATTTTTTGTGATTTTTTCCAATTTTCTTTTTTTAAAACCCTAATTACTAATTAATATAAAAATATGTAAAATTAAGTCCTAAATACAGATGCAATGTATATTTTTGTATTTTTTATTAATTAAAATGCAAAGACAAAAATACAAACAATCAACAAAAAATGTCACAAAATCCACAAAATTGCAAACACTAAAAGAAGTTATTTTATTTTAAATGTTTGAGAATAATGTGCTCACAGCTGCCCCTCTTTTCTCGGAAACACGAAGAGTTTTCGTGCAAAGATAAGTGAGCGGATACGAGCGATTTTTGCCCGTCTGAATACTCCGTGTGAAGCATTTTTGAATGGTTTGACCACACCCTGCTTCTGAGGCTGCCTACAAATCCTTGGCTAAAAAGGAATCAGGTCAGTGTAGTTCGGGAGGGTCTGGTAGATGGGACTACTATAAAGCTGTGGTTTCACTGTTGCTGCTACCGTTGCTACTGCTTACTGAACCCCCTAATTACACCAAGTCAAAAATAAAAAGAATCTAGACTAAGCTATGATCTATGAATTACAAAAGATCCTATCTATATCTTCAAACTTGCTCTTGTGGTTCTTGTTGCCTTGTTGACTTGTATCCCCCCGGCGATATCCTTTTGTTGCTTCCTTGAATTGTGATCTGAGATGTTTTGCCCTTTCTCCAGGTGGCTGCCTGACTGTTGACAATACTTTGAGATGTTTTCCTTTCCCCGGGTGATGCTTGACCGCTAAACTTGAATGTATTCCCTGCTCTCCAGGCGGGCTCCTGATTGCTGACTTGAAATGTATTCCTCTGTTCTTCAGGTGGGCTCCTGACTTCAACAACATAGATAAAACAAAGAATATTTTCTGCCCCAGTTTGGTGGCTAGGTGCACATGTGGTTGTAAACTAAATCATGTAGCCAAATATCAGTAAAACTTGAAAGATAAAATTTGAATTGTACTCCCTTGTTCTCCAGGCGGGCTCCTGACTTCTGAAACTTGAAATGTATTCCTCTGTTCTTCAGGCAGGCTCCTGACTGCTAAAACTTGAAATGTATTCCTCTATTCTTCAGGGGGCTCCTGACTGCTAAAACTTGAAATGTATTCCTCTGTTCTCTAGGTAGGCTCCTGACTGCTAAAACTTGAAATGTATTTCTTTGTTCTCCAGGCGGGCTCCTGATTGCTAAAACTTGAAATGTATTTCTCTGTTCTCCAGGCGGCTCCTAACTGCTAAAACTTGGAAGGTATTCCTCTGTTCTTCAAGCGGGCTCCTGTCTTCTAACTTGAAATGTGTTCCCTGTTCTTTAGGTGGGCTCCTGACTTCAACAAAATAGATAAAACAAAGAAATTTTTTTTCCCCAGTTCGGTGGCTGGGAATCATATTACCAGATATTAGTAAGAATTTGAAAGCTAAAACTTAAATTGTACTCCCTCTGTTCTCCAGGTGGACTCCTGACTGATAAAACTTGAACGTATTCTTTTATTCTTCACGCGGGCGCCTGACTGCTAAAACTTGAATGTATTCCTCTGTTCTTCAGGTGGGCTCCTGACTGCTAAAACTTGAATGTATTCCTCTGTTCTCCAGGTGGGCTCTCGACTGCTAAAACTCGAATGTATTCCTCTATTCTCCGGGCGGGCTCCTGATTGCTAAAACTTGAATGTATTCCTCTGTTCTCCAGGCGGGCTCTTGACTGCTGACTTGAATGTATTCCTCTGTTCTCCAGGCAGGCTCCTGACTGTTGACTTGAAATGTATTCCCTGTTTTCTAGGTGGGCTCCTGACTTCAACAAAATAGATAAAAAAAAAGAACATTTTCTGCCCCAGTTTTGTGGCTGGGTGCACATGTGGTTGTAAACTAAATCATGTTACCAAATATCAATAAAACTTGAAAGATAAAACTGGAATTGTACTCCCTTGTTCTCTAGGTGGGCTCCTAACTTCTGAAACTTGAAATGTATTTCTCTGTTCTCCAGGCGGGCTCCTGACTACTGACTTGAATGTATTCCTCTGTTCTTCATGCGGGCTACTGATTGCTAAAACTTGAATGTATTCCTCTGTTCTCCAGGCGGGCTCCTGACTGCTAAAACTCAAATGTATTCCTCTGTTCTCTAGGCGGGCTCCTAGTTTCTAAAACTTGAATGTATTCCTCTGTTCTCCAGGCGGGCTCCTAACTGATGACTTGAAATGTATTAGTCTATTCTTCAAGCAGGCTCCTGACTGCTAAAACTTGAATGTATTCCTCTGTTTTCCAGGCGGGCTCCTGGCTTCAAAAACTTGAATGTATTCCTCTGTTCTCCAGGCGGACTCGTAACTGTTAAAACTCGAATGTATTCCTCTGTTCTCCAGCCGGGCTCCTGATTGCTAAAACTCGAATGTATTCCTCTGTTCTTCAAGCGGGCTCCTGACTGCTAAAACTTAAATGTATTCCTCTATTCTTCAGGTGGGCTCCTGACGGCTAAAACTTGAAATGTATTCCTTTGTTCTTCAGGCGGTCTCCTGACTGCTAAAACTTGAATGTATTCCTCTATTCTCCAGGCGGGCTCCTGACCGTTAAAACTTGAATGTATTCCTCTACTCTCCAGGTGGGCTCCTGACTTCAAAAAAACAAATACAAAAAAGAAAATCTCTTGCCCCAGTTTGGTGGCTGGGCATCACATTACCAGATATTAATAAGAATTTGAAAGCTACAACTTGAATTGTACTCCCTCTATTCTTCAGGCGGGTTCCTGACTGATAAACTTGAAATGTATTCCTCTGTTCTTCAGGCGGGATCCTGACTGCTGACTTGAAATATATTCCTCTGTTCTCCAAGCGGGCTCCTGACTTCAACAAAATAGACAAAACAAAAAACATTTTCTGCCCCCTGTTTCAATCAAAGAAAAATCTTGGCAGTTTAAAATGGTGGTTAGTTGATGGCATTCTTGCTGAAGATGTCTGCGCTGCTGTGTTTTGCTTTGACTTGCTTCCCGAACTGGCCCTGAATCGCTTGACTTTCTGACTGACTTTCAAACCCCATGACCTTCGATGTCCCGAGTGTTTTATACCTAGATTGTTATTTCACATCTCTGACCCCTCTTATCTGAAACTTTTCATCTCCCATAAAATTACCCAACCAATCCACCGACGAAACTTCCTATGAACCTTTGTATCTTACTTTGCATCATGCCATCTTTGGTACGTTCTGGCCCCACTGTGCTTTGCAATTGGGAAACTGGTAGTGAGCCTTGACATCCTCTCTTCTTTGTTTTGAACAAAACTGACATTAAAACATCTTAGAGAAACAAACCCCAAAAGGAATGAAATGCAATGACCTTGAGAGTTAAGGATAAAGAGAATCCAAAACCGGACGACTTACAAAAAGGAAGGAAAAGGAAAAGAGACTTATCTGAGTGGAACAGCTGGTACCATTGATCATGATATGCACTTCGGACTAATCGGCCTAATCCGTCCAACCAATCAACTTTCAGTTGCCATACTTTGTTACCCCAGAATTCCATACCTTGATTTCTTCAACCAAACCCTAACCTTGTTCATCCTGCGGTGTCCTGAACGGTTTTCACCCACAGACCTCTCTTACTTGAAAACTCACTTTCGCCTTAAGGTGCCCGTGAGGGTTTTCACCAATAAGACTCTCATTTGTGATTTCTCTCAACTCACTTTCGCCTTACGGTGCCCCTGAGGGTTTTCACCAATAAGACTCTCCCATTTTTCATTTCTCTCAGCTCGTGTCGCCTTCCGGTGCCTGTGAGGGTTTTTACCAATAAGACTCTCTCATTTTCATCATATTTCTGCTTGGACCAGAGTGTTGTCCCTAACATGAATCACCTTTTGTTGCTTGATTTGGCAGTTCTTGAAGACTGATCAGAAGGTCTTTCTTTGGAACGTAATGCAGGCTTTTGGACAGGGTTAGAAAGAAAGGGTATTAAAGGCTCAAAACAATTCAGATGGGTTTAAAATTATAACTTTCGAAATCAGATTTCTTACAACAACCGCAACTTCTGCTCCAGTTTCTTGCTTGGGGACTTTTGGATTTTTATTATGATGGGACTGAACCATCAGGCTGCCTACGTATCCTTAAAAGGAATCAGGTCGAACGTAGTTCATGTCATAAGAATTACTTTGTTGTTGTGACTTTATTTCTTTTCTTCCATTTTCTCTTTTTGTTTCTTCTCTTTTTTCTTTCTTTCTTGTTTTTTTTCTTTTTCTTTTTTTTGGTTGTTCTTTTTCTTTTTCTTTTTCATTTTTCTTCTCTCTCTCTCTCTTCATTTTTTTCTTTCTCTTTTTCCTTCACTTACTTTCCGTGCTTGTATTTACGAATTTTGTCACTGATTCCAAAAGAGGGGTATGAAAGAAAATAAATAAGGCTCAAGGGGATAACAGAGGATAAAGTGTTTAGATAGCAGAACAAAATGCCTTCGTCATTCCAATCTTCAAAATATGCCAAATACAAACAAATGCAATTAATTCAAAGGAAATCATACATAATATCTCTTGACCGCATCGGAATTGATGGCCATTTCAACACACTTGCCTTCTATGTCTGTCAAATAAAAAGTACCATTGGACAACACTCTCGTCACGATGAATGACCCCTGTTAATTTGTGGCGAACTTGCCTTTGGCCTCAGCCTGATATGGAAGAATACTCCTCAACACTTGCTGACCCTCTTCGAACTTTCATGGGCGCACCTTCTTATTATATGCTCTTGCCATTCTCCATTGATGCAACTGGCCATGACACACTACTGCCAACCTTTCTCATTGATTAAACTCAATTGCTCCAGGCAGGATTTCACCCACTCATCATCATCATATTCCATTTCATCATCACACTCAATTTCTTATATTATTGTTTCAGAATTGGATCGGCTTTTAAGACTGGGTCGAAGATTCCTCATGCATGTCATATCATTGAAACCAGCATAAAAGAACTGTAAAAGAAAGAAAATAAAAACAAAAATGAAACTATCAGGAATGAAGAAGAAGGGAAATTGCATTTCATTGAAATTGAAAGATAGCAAGGTTTAACACATCCAAACGGATGGAACATAGAATCTGAATTACAACCCTGGAATAATCCAGACAAGTAAAGAAAATCAAATCCCACTACCAAAACTCCCTCCGAGTAGGAAGAGGAGTAACTTCCCAATTGTTGATATTCACATTTGTCCTGACAAACTGCACTTCTTAGTCACCAAGACCTCCCCTAATTTCTACCGTGTTTACTTCATCAAATAAACTTTGGACCTTCTCAAATCAAATCCTCATCAAAGACAACCACAGGCTTTGGAACTGCTGACACTGGATGCTTCACTGCCCCTGAATTGACAAATGTCCTAAAGAGGTGTGGGATAGGCCTAGAGGGTGGCCATACTTTCTTTTCCAACTTTGCAGCCTTATTCACATCATCCCTTGTAGGCTTGAACCCTAGACCAAATGTACCCAATTTTTTACGTAGAGATACTGGCTGCACAATACCTTGCAAAGATGCAACCAAATCTTTACCCGGCATAAAACCACACATCAACATCTTATTTGCTACTATGCAGATCGAAGGTGATAACCTCGGCCTTGAAATGCATTTCCCTTTAGGAATCTTTCCGACATACATCGTTTCGGAAGTTTGATAAGCTACAGGTCCATGATCATCTCCAGCCTTAATAAATGGAATAGATGAATCTTCATGAAAGGAGAAATCCTCTCCCCCACGCATAACTATCTCGTGTTTGTCCCACTCAAATTTCACCATTTGATATAGCGATGATGGCACTGCCTTAGTCGCATGCATCCAAGGCCTACCCAATAACAAATTATATGGGGCGACTACGTTTAGCACTTGAAATTCCACACTAAAACCAACAGGCCCTATCACCAATTCAAGCATTATATCTTCACCAGAACCTTTTCCTTTCCCATCAAGATCTCGAACACCTACACTGCTCATGTGGATTCTTTCGGTGTCGATCTTCAACTTTTGCAAAGTGGACAGAGGGCAAATATTTGCACTGGATCCATTATCCACCAATACTTTGGTGACAAAATAATTTTTGCACTTTGGTGATACACAGAGCTCGATTGTGTTCCGCACCCTCTATAGGAAGCTCATCGTCCGCAAAAGTGGTCCTGTTTGCTTCGAAGATCCTGCTAGCAATCTTTTCTAATTGATTTACTGTGATGTTATCAGGAACATGTGCCTCTTTCAGAATCTTCATTATGACCCCGCGATGTTCATCTGATTATGTCAACAAAGATAGCAAAGAAATATTAGCTGGAGTTTTCCTTAATTGTTCAACAATGGAATAGTCTTGCACTTTCATCTTTATCAAGAACTCTTCGACCTCCTCCTCGGTCACTGATTCCCTTACTGGAATTTGGCTAACCGTGAAGAGCTTGGACTTCCTTAGTTCTTTGGAGGTAAGAAATCCTCTGAAATGATTCGATCCTCTGATCTCAACACATTCTTCCTCCACTTCTTTACCTTTGTTTGTCATTATTGCTCGTTTGTAGTTTCCCCGGACATCCTTTGCCTCAGCCGCTGGCAACTAAGTCGCTGATTTAATAATAATAGGGGTAGCGGAGGACCCTTTCACAGCTACAACAGGCTTGCTTGGCATCCCTAATACCACCAACTTTGGCTTTTTCCGACTTTCCCCGATACCATTTGAAGACCCTTCTGCAAACATCACACGTTTTCTAGATAGCTCAACTTACTCCACAACCTTAGCGGGTTTTTTAATTTCAATGGGATGTCCCAGATGAGGAGTGCACCAGTATGGATCCGAGGTCTTGAATGTTGGTTTTGTACCATAGTATTGGGCATCAGGAACTTTGAACAAGGTTTCACTAGAAGATAGAAGGATGTTGGCATGGGGAGGAGTAGGGTAATTGTGACAAGGGGTAAAGCGGGGCATGTTGGGAGGAGAGTCCAACAACATTGGGAATCTGGGATTGTGATGGTAGTGGGACGAAAGCAAGACTTTCGATGTAGTTGGTGGGGAATGAGGGTTGAGGGTGCCTACTAATCCAAGCCTGGTACATCTCCGTTATCTGGCGTTTCAACCTTTGAGCCTCTTCTTTCAACTCAAATTCTGATTCGACAACACCTGTGTCTGATCCCTTATTAGTCATGGCTATCTTGCTGTTTGACCTAGCGTGCATGGATGACTCGCCCGAATGCCATAAACTAACCACCTGGATGGACTTAATATAACAAAATAAAGCCATCACGTTAGCGTTAGGGCTATTAACATAAGATAGTTTCACTTTATATGCAATGCACCTAGCCACAGTTATCGGTTCTAAAATGACTTCGAGGGTACAAAGGTCAGTTGGCATCATCCCAATTTTGTCCATTTCACCCTCTCTTTTCTTTGCTTTTCTAGCACTTGCTTGCTCATTTTTCCTTCCTCTTTTACTTCTAATTATCACTCTTTTCTTTCTTCTCATTTCTCACATCCCATGGTTCTACCTTTCTTTTTTCCCTTTTCTTTTTTCTTTCTTTTTCATTTTCCCCTCTTTTTTCTTTTAATAATAAATAAAATAATTCGATCGAACCCTATGTAGATTGCCTACGTATCATGACTTCGCATGAATTAGATCTTTGCGTAGTTCTGGGAGATCAAGAAACAAATTGACGTTCTCTTTTTTCCTTTTTTTTCTTTTTACCTTAATGACTACTTTGATGAGAAAATAGGGATAAAAGAAGCAAATCTCCCTTTTTTGAATTTTCTAGGCTTAATGTTCTATGACCTATTCTAAACTCAAGCTTAACGGGCATTTTTTCTTTTTTTTTTCTTTTGAAACAAACACCCTACGGGAAATTATTAAGGAAAAGCCCTAGAAAAAATATTTTTGATTCTTTTTTTTTTCTTCTTGTTTTTAGGAAGAAAATCTAGAGAACAAACAACCGAAAAATATTTCAAATTTTCATTTGATATCCTGACGCCAAATTTCAAAACAAGCAATAAAATATTTTTGGATTTCAATTTTGATTGCCTAAAGAAGAAATTCTAATGATAAACAAAGATAAAGTATTTTTATTTTTTATGTACAATACCCTAAAGTCCTAATGAAAATAAAAGATTTTTTTTTTATTTTTCACTAATTTCCTAAAGAAACACCTCAAAAGAAAATCTTTTTGAATTTTGGAATTAACACCTTAAAGAAAGATTAAAAGAAAATTCTCTTTTTTTAATTTTTGGTCCTAATATACTAAAGAAAATATAAAAACAGTTCATTTTAAGTCCTAGATATTAGTTGCCTAAAGGAAAAACAACCTCAAATTTTTTTATTTTTATTTCTAGAATTAGTATTCTAAAGAAAACTTGCAACATCTTTTGTTTTGGATTTTTGAGTTACAGCATATTTTTTAAAATATAAAGCAGAAAATACAATAACAAAGACTTGACATTACTGTAAAAAACTAGAAAGTAAAAGACGACATAAAATGAAGAACATACTCAAAACATAAAAAAAAAGTCTCCTTAAGCAACTCCTGAATGCAGTGGTCCTGGGGTATCTGTCACGCTCAAACTTCGGTAAGTAGATCCACACCTATATGAGAAAATTTAAACCAACACCATGTGAGACAATAACATTCCCTACTGAACACATGCGAGACATGATTGAGGCTATTTTTGCAAAATGGCTTATTTGGCCAAAAGGTGGCTAGAAATGCAAAATTTGGCTAAGACCTCGCAAAGCCAAGAAACTAAGATTTACTAGGAAGATCGGACCCTATGTGGGTTGCCTACGTATCACGCCCGAAAGACAAGAATCAGGTATGCGTAGTTCGGGCAGGTTGGATACGTGTGAAAATTAAAAAAATAACTAACTTAGAGAAAAAAATATTTTTTGTCTTTTCCTTGAAACTGATAAAACATGCAAACTCTTTTTTGATTTTCTTTTTCCATTTTTCCATTTTTTTGATTTTTGAAAAATGATAAAAGTGCAAAATCTTTTTAAATTTTTTTCTATCTTTTCTTAAAAAAAGTAACAAAAGCAGGCCCTACTTGCTTTATTTTCACACTTAAAGCTCTTTGTTTTCTTTTTCTTTTAATTATTTTTTTCTTTTTTTGATTTGCCCTCATCTATCATTGGTCTTCCAAGTGACCCTTTTACCCTTGAATAAATGCAACATGTAGCACATAGGATGCATCAAGATGGTCTGTTATTTTGGGTACACCTGTCCTAGACGGACCCAACCCCTGTGTTGAGTCCCCTAAGTCAAATGCACATGATGCAAACAAGCGTTCCTACTAGGGATCCGTCATGAGGCTGAGTTATTCTAGGTTCAAAACCTGGGTTTATTTGTTCTAGACCTGGCTTACCCGAGCGGACAATTAGAGCCGAGGGGAGGCAGCATACTAGGAATACAGAAGCTTCGCCGGCTTTGTAACTTGTCCGAACCTTGTTCTAAAATTTGGGAGATGACTCTAACAGAAAATAAGTCACACGAAGTGCACACTCCTTCATGATTTAGAAGACTTAGAGAGAAGAAGTGTTTCGTAGCAGTTTATATACAGTCCAGATAATATCAAAGCGGTAAAAGCATCATTTAGCAGATTAGGTCCAAACATGTAATAAAATCAGATAACAGATAAAGCCAAAATATAAAAATTCATCTAAGCTCGAATTCTGAACCCTAAACCAAAAGTTCTGGGTTCTTGTCCCCAGTAGAGTCGCCAGAGCTGTTACACCTCATTTTTTCTACTACACCCCGTAGGGTATAATAAAGGGAGTTTTTCCAATTAAAGGACAATCGAAACGGGATTCATTTTATTAAAAATCAGAGTCACCACTTGGGATAATTTATGGCGTCCCAAGTCACCGGTTAAAATCCCGAATCGAGTAAATGGTTTGACTCTGTATACAGTCTGTGAACCAAAAATCTGGGTAAGGAATTCTGTTAACCCGGGAGAAGGTGTTAGGTATTCTCGAGTTCCGTGGTTCTAGCACAGTCACTCAACTGTTATTATTGGCTTATTATCTGATTTCAATACATGTTTCAACCTATCGTGCAATTTTAAATTATTTACCGCTTTTAATAAATTTTTAACGAAGATTGAACATCGTTTAAAACGTGTCTTTGGATTGCATCACATGAAATGCACCCGCAATCCGAAACACATTTTATTCAATGTTTTAGGATTTGGATTTGGGTCACATAAAATGCACAACCTAGTTAGGAAGGTAATATTATTAAAATACGCGCCTAAAGCAATTACACTTGGTCAACTTTACGAGGGCCATGGAAATTTGCTAAATGGCACGCCTCGAATTCTAAGGATAAATACAATATAAATTAAACGAGGGCCATGCAAGATTAATTAAACTGAGGGCCATGCGGTTGTCATTTTTGTTTGGCATGGCGCGCCTCAACTTATTCTAGTTAAAGCATTTCTAAACTGCTTCACGAGGGCCATTCATTATGAGTTATCTGATTATGGCTCACCTCAATATATCAAAAGAATCTAATTAGCTAAATAAAAATTGTGGAACTGATACTTGTTTAAATAAAACTTGAGCCTACTAACTAAATAGAAAAACAACGAATTAAAAAGGGCTTTTAACTTAAGGTCCAATTTCCGGCCGCCTCCAAAGTTTGGGCCCAGTGAGCCCAAAACCCTATTGTAGAGGCAAACACGCAGAACCCCTGAAGGCGTAGAACAAATGCCACAAGCAAGCCCAATTAGAAAAAAAAATATAGCAATTGAAGAGTAATGGCTCAGGATCGAGTCCCTGTGAGCCCAACTATAGAAATCAGGTTCCAAATTTTTATGGTCACTCAAAATACCAATCAACTGATACCAAACTAGGAGCATGAAACTGATTTAGCAAAAATAAACTTCTAATTTTAAAAGATCTAACCCCAATTACCCAATCTTCTGATTTTAATTACTCCAACATGACAATGATCAGCTAAACATCTTGACTCATAATTTCCAGATCAAATAATCCTCTAATCCTTACGTTTGAAATCAATTTCAACTAGTTTCAACGTGGATCTGAACCTTGATTCCATAATGAATATGCTTACAAACAGAGTCTAGGAAAATGCATACAAGCCTATATTTAGCATCTCAATGAATTCCAATAGTCATCAAAGCTAAAATAACGTTTGATCTTCAACATCAATTGAACCAGAATCTATGATCCAAAATATTAAATTAATTCCTATTACAAAACCTTAACAAATTCTTCATTCAACACACGTTCAAATCCATGAAAATTGAACTAAATTGCTAGAGTTTATATTTTATTTATCCCTACAAACATAGATTTACTACCACAGTTTACTCTTACACATGGATTCAAAGCACACAGGTGATAAAAATAACCTAACTAACATTTATCTCGAAGCATAACTACTAGGTATCAAGGCAGTAAGAAAATCAGGGGAAATCAGATTCAAGTGCAACTTCATTTCAGCCAAAACTTCACTCGAATTACATGCTCAACAATCAGTCATTACTCATAGGCTAGAGAGATACCTGGAAATCAAGAAAATGAAAAGAGTAACAGATTAGCAGCAGCTGGTCAGTGATAACAGCAGAAATAACAAGTGAAACCAGCTTCCAACCCATAAATGATGCTCAGTAAACCAAAAGAAGCAGTTTCAATAGAACCATAGCCTAGTAATCAAAATCGAACCAGAAATGAATCAAAAACACTTGAACACCAACTGATTCAACTCATATTAACCCTCAATTGTTTAGAAATTATCTCAGAATGAATATCCCCAGAATTTCCAAGGATTTTCTCGATAGAACAGTAATTTTTGTATTTTTCAGCCGTCTAAGATTTTAGGGATTTCTTAGCTCTTCCATCTCTGAATTCTGCCCCAAGTAACAATGCCTTTATAGGCAAGTTACTAGAGCAGCCTTGCAGATTTGTTTTTGACCTTTTCAGTCCCTTTTTAATTCTTCTTTTAGCTTTAACGTCCCTCACTTATTGGCTTGCTACTCAAGTTATACTGTTCAAAATCTAAAATTCACAGAGGGGTTACTAGAAACTTCCAAATCAGTTACGAAAGATTCCCCCATGTCCTATTTCCTAAACTACCCCCAAAGTGCCCTGAAATTACCCCTTAAACTTCCTGATTTTACCTCATACTTAAATGGGCTGTGGGTCCAAAAACCCTGGGTCGAATCCCTTAGGCAACCAACCTAAAATTAGATTTAAGGGTAAATACCCCAAGCCCAAAACACAACCTAACCCAAATTTTCCTGATTGAAACAAACATGAAGCAGAAACATTCAAGCGATTTGATTTTTCTTTCTCATTTTTTTTATTTTTTATCCAATTGTTGAGCTAACATCACTGAATATTGAAATTAACTAATAAATAGAATGCTTAAACCAATTAATTAAAACTGAAAGCTTCTTTAGACTAAACATGCATATGAAAAGGACAACCTTAAAACACGAAGCAATCCAGAAGAAGAGGAAGAAGCAGATGACAATAAAAGAAGAAAAAATGAAAGAAAAATACCAGAGAAATACCTAAGGGCACGGACAGACTTGAAAGAGTTTGAAGAACGCCTTCGACTTTATTGAGAAGAAAGACATCTAATCGAGTGTTTTCATATGAAAACACACGATTAAGGGCCATTATAGCCTAGAACCATCAAAAACCCCGTCGGATTTGAATTTGTGGAACTACGGTTTTTCTGATTTGAGATTTGAACCATTGGAGTGGGATTTGAGGGAAACCAAATGGGGATTTGGGATAAGGGTAAGAAGGAGGGTCAGGGGTGTGACTTTGGATTTGAACGGAGATGGCACCGCCACGGGTGAAAACAAGGGCGGCGCTAGGTTTTTTTCCCTTTTAAATCAAGATTCGAGGAGTTCCAGGCTTGTTTCATGGAAGATAATGGTGGATTCATAAAGAGGTTGTCGAGTGAGCTTGTGGTGTAAATTTGGTGACCATCAGAGACTTGCCGTCGCCGTGGGGCAATTTTCGGCGGCGGCAGATGGTGGTCTTAGGGAGGCGTTACATGGGAAGGGACTACTCTCTGAGAGAGACGAGTGGGGGTGGTGGGGGTCGAAGTACAGGGATACTAGGTTATTAGGACATTAATATGTGAAGTCATTATCAGTCCAGGACGGTTGGATTGATGAGATCCAATGGTCACGATGGAAAGGGAGTGAAACGGGATCGTTTGGTGGGATGTGGAGCCAGGACCGGGTTTGGGGTGGACTTGGGCTGGTTTTTTGGATTTTGGACGGGTTGGGGAATTTAATTAAATGGGCTGGAGTGAATTTGGCCCAAATTTGGATTTTTAATAAGAAAGACCCATTCTTTTTAAATTCTTTTCTTTTATTTATTTTTTCTAATTTCTTTTAAGTTAGCATTAAAAATAAAACCTAAATTAATTACTAATCAAATTATGCTATCCAATTATATTAACTAACTCTAAATAATATTCACCACAAGTAATTAAAACCAAATTAAGGAAAAACTACCAAAATTCAACACATTCAAATTGAAAAGTGCAAAATAAACTATTTTTTTATTTTTTCCATTTTTCTTTTTTTTTAAAACCCTAATTACTAATTAATCTAAAAATATGTAAAATTAAGTCGTAAATGTAGATGTAATGCATATTTTTGTATTTTTTTTATTAATTAAAATGCAAAGACAAAAATGCAAACAATTAACAAAAAATGTCACAAATCCACAAAATTGCAAACACTGAAACAAGTTATTTTGTTTTGAATTTCTGGGAGTAATTTATATAGGTCAAAAATTACGTGCTCACACGTGGTATTAGCGCACCGGTCATCATATCCATATCTACCCTTTCCTATCCCGTTTAAGGTACTAAAGCGCGGATTAGTCTCGACCACTATTGCATGCTATTACTCGCCCCGTTCCTATCAGTCCTGGAGGCACTTAGGACTACTATTCCTAAAGGTAGTGGTCAGGCAAGAGGTAGGACAGCCAACTAGAGGCCATCCAAGAGGCGGAGGTCGGGGTGGTGGGGCTCGATCTCATTTTTATGCATTCCCAACTAGACCTGAGGCCGAGTTATCTAACACAGTTATCACAATTATTGTTCCAGTTTACCATAGGTTTGCTTCAGTTCTATTTGATCCGGGCTCTACTTATTCCAATGTGTCATCTTATTTTGTTTCATATCTAGTTGTGCCTCGTAATTCTTTGAGTGCTCCTGTGTATGTGTCCACGCCTGTGGGAGATTCTATTATTGTAGACCGTGTCTATCACTTGTGTGTGATTACTATTTAGAGTCTCGAGACTAGAATAAATATCCTACTTCTTGATATGGTAGACTTTGATGTTATTTTGGGCATAGATTAGTCGTCACCTTACCATGCTATATTGGATTGTCACACCAATATAGTGACCCTAGCCATGCTAGGGTTACCTTAATTAAAGTGGAAATAGACTCCTAGCCACTCTACCGGTAGGGTTATTTCTTATATGAAGGCTCGATGTATGGTCGAGAAGGGATGTCTAGCTCATTTTTCTTATGTTAGTGATTCTAGTGTAGAGGTTCCTTCCATGGTTTCAGTACCAATTGTACGTGAGTTTGGAGAGGTATTTCATGTAGAACTACCGGGGATGCCACACGGCAAGGATATTGATTTTTGTATTGACTTGACTCGGAGAACTCCGCCCATTTCTATTCTACCATACCGTATGGCGCCATATGAGTTTAAAGAATTGAAGGAGTAGTTGAAGGATTTGCTTGATAAGGGATTCATTAGACCTAGTGTCTCACCTTGGGATGCGCCCGTGTTGTTCGTGAAGAATAAAGATGGTTCGATGACGATGCTTATAGACTATCGATAGTTGAACAAAGTCATTATCAAGAAAAAGTATACATTGCTGAGGATTGATGATTATTTGACTAGCTTCAGGATGCCAAAGTGTTTTCGAAGATTTATTTGAGGTCTGGCTACTATCGGTTGAAGATTAAGGGAATCGTATGTCTCTAAGACAGCTTTTCGGACTCGATATGGGCATTATGAGTTCTTAGTGATGTCATTTGGGTTGAAAAATGCCCTAGAAACATTTATAGACTTGATGAACCAGGTATTTAAACCCTATTTGGATTTTTTTGTAATTGTATTCATTGATGATATCTTGATCTACCCCCGCAGTTAAGAGGAACATGAGCAGCATCTTAGGGCTGTAGTTCAGACTATGAGAGATAGTCAGCTATATGCCAAGTTTTCAAAGTGTCAACTTTGGTTAGATTCGTTCACCTTTGTGGGGCATATTGTATCACCCGAGGGCATAAAAGTGGATCCTAAGAAGATTGAGGCAGTTCAGAACTGGACTAGACCTACATCAGCTACAGAGATTCGGAGTTTCCTAGGTTTGGTGGGTTATTATCGTCAGTTCGTGGATGGGTTTTAATCCATAGCAGCCCGATTTACTATATTGACCTAGAAGGGTGCTCTATTTAGGTGGTTCGATGAGTGTGAGTTGATATTTCAGAAGCTCAAGACTATTTTGACTACAACTCCGGTGTTGGTATTGTGCATAGGTTCAAGATCCTACACGGTGCTTTGTGATGCATCGCATATTGGGCTCAGTGCAATATTGATGCAGGATGGTAGGGTGATTGCATAAGCATCTCGATAGTTGAAGGTTCATGAGAAGAATTACCTTGTTCATGACTTAGAGTTGGCATCCATTGAGGGATATTAGGTTGACTTGGGGTTTCAAAGGTGAAAAATCAAAGGCGACATACAAAACATATGGAACTGCACATTAAAGGGGAAACTCATAAACACCGACGGCTCATATATACCTCCTTAAACAAAGTAATCCAATAGCATGATTCAAACAACAAGTAAAGTCTGATTCTAGAAAAATACTTAAGGAAAGGAGATTAATGTTGTTGCAACACGCCTGGTCTATTACATAACTCAGTTAGGAAACACGAATCAGGCCTACCTGCTGGTTGCAGCAATTAACAATTAACAGAGGCGAGTTCAATATTATTATTATTATTATTACCTAAGGCTTGCCTAAGTGTTTAGGGGAGCTCTTAGGAACATTGCATCTATTACTGATTCTGAGTGTGGCAAAGTAGTAACAACTTAAAATGAATAGTTTGAAATCCTATAGGCATGCTTGCTAAATCACCTTAACAAAAAGAGATTAAGTTATTTAAAAACTGGTTCAGAGTAGACGAGTTGAAAATTAGACCAGTTTTAGATCCTGCAGACGAGAGTATCCGTTATTGCTGACATGATCAAATGCCCAAAGTAAGTTGGCTCTTGAGCATAAAGATAGTACTCGACCATCTCTTTTTCTTCCATTGGGGGATTGACTCTGGTAGCTTTTTCTCTCCATCTAAGCCCGTATTCCCTAAAGCTTTCATTAGATTTCTTTTCCATCGTAGAGAGGGACATGCAATTCGGGACAATTTCTATATTGTACTGAAAGTGCCTGACAAAGGCCTAAGCTATATCGTCCCACGTGTACCACCTGTTACCATCTTGGCGGGTGCAACACTCTAGAGCTACCCCACTCATACTCTAACTAAAATATGCAATTAATAATTTGTCTTTCGCGTCTCATCTTACTGCAGTAACCTCTCAAATGGGCCACGGAATCTCAGTGCCCGTCATACAAATCAAACTTTGGCATCTTAAACCCAGCATGCAGTTGGACGTCAGGAAACAAGTACAAGTCTTTGTAAGCCATGCTCATTATGCTCCATATCCGTTGCATGTTTCTTAAAGACTACTCTAAGATTTTCACCTTCCTGGATATCTCATCTTGCTCCATTTTTCTTAATAGGCTTTTCAGTTTCACCGGGAGGCTCAAAATGAGGAGTGTGAGAATATGGATCTGAGACTTTAAAAGTTGGTTCTGGAGCATAGTGTTGGGCATCGAGGACTTTGAGCACAGTCTCGTTAGAGGATAGAGGAAAAATAGCTGGTGGAGGAGCTTCAAAACATGAGTGGTCACAAGAGC
>MU737778.1:34123-58233 GCA_026770625.1 Nicotiana glauca | reverse complement strand
ATAAAATCCTGGTATTTCTACCTATTTTATGAATTATTATTATGCACACAATTATCAAAAAATTGCCACAAAAAACTCAAAAATCATTTTGCATATATTTGGGAATAATTTGCTTAGGGCAAAAATCACGTGCTCACAATATCGTGTTATTATATCAATGCTCATGTACTTCATGACACCTGATAATTTAGGAGAATTTTTGTACTGAGTTACAATGTTTACATCCAGTTTTTATGAGATTGTTACTTATTTAAACCTATTTCCGTATATTTGAAATTTTAAAATGTTGGTATGTGTGAGATGTCGTCTTGCCTAGTACCATGATAGGTCATCACGACATGTCGAGTTTTGGGTTGTGACAAGTTGGATCAATGCCTAGGTTGCATAGGTCTCACGACTCATGAGCAAGTTTAGTAGAGTCTTTAGGATCCGTACGGAGAAATCTGTATTTATCTTCGAGAGTTTGCCGAACCCATAGGAAAACTTCACATTCTTGTATTTTTGTCATGCGAATTTGTTGATTTCGATAACTAAACTTTTGTTATTCTATTCTCTCACAGATGGTGAGGACACGTGTTACCAGATCAGGTGAACAACCACCAGTACCACCATCTAGGGCCTCGAGAGACTGGAGCCGCGATAGGGGTCATAGTAGGGGCTGAGGTGCAGCTCGTACAGCAGCTAGAGCAGCACCTGTAGATCCACCTATTTCTCCAACCCAGGAGCAGGTTCCAGATATGGTTTAGCTAGTGCGGCCAGCTCAGGCACCAACTGTGCCTTTTGTGATTCCAGGTCATCATGAGGCTTTAGCTCAGATATTGAGTGTTTGCACTAGCCTTGCTCAGGCGGTTTTTTTTCAGGCCGCACCATCCACTTCACAGGCCGGTTGAGGCATTCAGACTCTCACTGCTCGTACTCCAGATAGGTAGTGCAAGGACTTCAATTACCGGGGGTACTACCAGTTCAGCCAGTTGCAGTTGCATAGGCCTAGGTGGGTCCCATTATGAGTGATGAGGAGCAGAAGAGACTAGAGAGATTTTAGAGGCTTAGGCTTCCATCATTCAATGGGGCTGAGTCAAAGGACACTCAAGACTTCTTGGATAGGTTCCAGCGGATTCTTCACACGGTGGGTATTCTGGAGACTAGTGGAGTCTCCTCTAGCTCTTTTCAACTATCAGAGGCTACCTTTAGATGGTGGGAGACCTATGAGAGGAGTTGGACAGTGGGTGCAGCTTCGCTTTCATGGCATGAGTTCTCCGTTCTCTTCTTGGAGAAGTTTGTTCCATAAACCATCAGGGAGAAGCTGCGCAGGCAATTCGAATAGCTACGTCAGGAGAGCATGTCTGTGACCCAGTATGAGATGGGTTTTTCATATTTGGGACATCACATATTTGGGTTGGTTCCTACTGAGAGGGAGAGGATTATGAGGTTCATTGATGGCCACAACTATCAGTTGTATTTTGTTATGACTCTGAAGATGTAAAAGGTGCTAAGTTTAACAAGGTGTCTGATATAGCTCGATGACTAGAGTTGGTCTGTAGTTAGGAGTGCAAGGAAAGGGAGGCCAAGAAGCCACGTAGTTCGGGTGGTTGCAGTGGTATTCCTTCTGGGGGCAGTCCTACCACAGTAAGGGTCATCCTTATAGGCCAGCTCATGTGGCTCGTTTAGTTCATCATGGTACATCATCTAGACATGGTTCATACAGTGCTCGATCGGGTCATTCATCTCTCAGTTCTCTCCCATCTTAGAGTTCGTCGTGTGCTCCTTCAGCTCAAGGTTCATCTGTGCCAGGTTCTTCTAGCGGTTATTCTAGTTCTCAGGTCCGATCCAGTCCCTACCACTATTTCAGATTGGGGTTGCTTATTAGTGTGTGGAGCTTAGTCATACCAGGAGGTAGTGTCCCCACCTCTTGGGAGGTCCAATTTAGTATAGGTGTCAGGCTATGACTCTTCCACCAGTCACTTCACCACCCGCACAGCCTGCTCAGGGTGGGGCTTAGGCAGCTAGAGGTTGCCCCTATATAAGGAGGCCGATCAGGTGGCGGTGAGGCTCGAACCTATGCTATTCCTGCAAGTCTTGATGTTGTTGCTTCAGAAATAGTGATCACAGGTATTGTCTCAGTATGCCACAAGGATGCTTCTAAATTATTTGACCCTAGTTCTGCTTATTCATTTTTATCATCATATTTTGCTTGTTATTTGGATATCCTCCGTGAGTCCTTAGTTTCATCTGTTCATGTATCTACACCGTAGGCAATACCATTATTATGGATCGTGTGTATCGGTCGTGTATTATGACTATTTTGGGGATGAGAGACTAGAGTTGATCTCTTGTTACTTAGTATGGTTGATTTTGGGTATGGATTAGTTGTCTCCATGTCATTTTATTGTGGATTTTCATGCTAAGACTGTGACATTAGCAGTACCAGGGTTTCCAAGGATTGAGTGGAGAGGTTCTCTAAATTATGTTCCCAGTAGAGTGATTTCATATTTGAAGTCTCAACGGATGGTTGGGAAGGGGTGTTTGTCTTATTTGGCTTTTGTAAGGGACGTTAGTGCTGATACTCTTACTATTTATTCTATTCCGGTGGTGCGAGATTTTTTGGATGTGTTTCTTGCAGACCTGTCGGGCATGCCACTCGACTAGGATATTGATTTTGGTATTAATTTGGTGCCGGGCACTCAGCCCATTTTTATTCCTCCATATCGTATGGCACCAGCTGAGTTGAAGGAATTGAAAGAGCAAATTTAGGAGCCTCTTAATAATGGGTTTATTAGGCCTAGCATGTCGCCTTGGGGTGCAACAAAAAGAAGGATGGTACTATGCGGATGTGATTGACTATAAACAGTTGAATAAAGTTACAATCAAGAAAAAGTACCATTTGTCATGTAGTGATGATCTATTTGACCAGCTTCAGGGAGCATGGGTGTTATCTAAGATTGATTTGAGGTATGGGTATCACCAGTCGAAGATTCGGGATTTGGATATTCTAAAGACGGCATTCAGTACCCGTTGTTATCACTATGAGGTTCTTATGATGTCTTTTGGGCTAACCAACGCCCCTGCAACATTCATGCATCTGATGAACAATGTATTTCATCCATATCTCGACTTGTTTGTTATAGTATTCTTTGATGATATCTTGGTGTACTCACGCAGCTAGGAGGAGCATGCCCAGCATTTGGGGATTGTATTGAGCAGCTGAGGGAGGAGAAGCTTTATGCCAAGTTCTCGAAGTGTGAGTTTTGGCTTAGTTTAGTGGCGTTCTTGGGGCACGTGGCATTCAGTGAGGGTATTAAGGTTGATCCAAAGAATATAGAAGCAGTTCAAATTGGACCAAACCTTCAGCAGCTACTATGATTCGGAGCTTCCTCGGCTTAGCCCGTTATTATCATCGCTTCGTGGCATGCTTCTCATCTATTGCGGCACCTTTGACCAAATTGACCCAGAAGGGTGCTCCATTTAGGTGGTCGGATGAGTGTGAGGAGAGCTTTTAGAAGTTCAAGACTGCCTTGACCACAACTCTAGTTCTAGTTTTGCCTTCAGCTTCTGGCTTTTCTACCTTGCATTGTGATGCTTTTCGGATTTGTAATTGGGCGTGTCTTGATGCATAAGGGTAGAGTGATTGCTTATGCTTTGCGCCAGTTGAAGCCCCATGAGAAGAACTACCATGTTCATGATTTGGAGTTGGCAACCATCGTTCATGCATTCAAGATTTGGAGGCATTATCTCTATGGTGTTTCTTGCAAGTATTTACAGTCTCCAACACTTGTTCAAATAGAAGGATCTAAATTGGAGGAAGTGGAGATGGTTGGAGCTACTAAAGGAATATGATATTACCATTCTGTATCACCCCGGGAAGGCCAATGTGGTGGTCGATTCCTTGAGTAGAAAGGCGGTGAGTATGGGTAGCCTTGCTTTTATTCTTGTTGGTGAGAGACTGCTTGCATCAGATGTTAAGGTGTTGGCCAACTAGTTCGTGAGATTAGATGTGCCGAAGCCTAGTCAGGTTCTAGTTTGTGTTGTTTCTCGGTCTTCCTTATATGATCGCATCAGAGAGCCCCAGTATTATGATCCCCATTTGCTTGTCCTTAAGGACACGGTTCAGCACGGTGATGCCAATGAGGTTACTATTGGTGAGTATGGGGTGTTGAGGATACATGGTCAGATTTGTGTGCCAATGTAGATGAGCTACATGAGTTGATTCTTGAGGAGGCTTACAGTTCGCGGTATTCAAATCATCTGGGTGCCGCGAAAATGTAGCAAGACTTGAGGAAGTACTATTGCTGGAGGATGATGAAGAAGGATATAGTAGGATTTGTAGTTGGTGCCTAAACTGTCAGCAAGTGAAGTATGAGCACCAGAGACCGGGCTGATTGCTTCAGAGGCTTGAGATTCCAGATTAGAAATTGGAGCGTATCACCATAGATTTCGTAGTTGGGATCTCATGGACTTCATGGAAGTTTGATTCTATTTGGGTAATTGTGGATCGGTTGACAAAGTTCACGTATTTCATTCTAGTCTGGACTACCTATTCCTCATAGTGATTGGCTGAGATTTACATCCGCGAGATAGTTCACCCTCATGGTGTGCAAGTGTCCATCATTTCAGATTGGGGCACTTCAATTTACATACAATTTTGGAGATCAGTGCAGTGAGAGTTGGTCACATAGGTTGAGTTGAGTACATCATTTTACCCTTAGACGGACGGACAGTCCGGGCACACTATTCAGATATTAGAGGATATGATACGCACTTGTGTCATAGATTTAGGGGGTTCATAGGATCAATTTATGTCGCTTGTAGTGTTTGCCTTCAATAATAACTACTAATCGAGCATTCAGATGGATCCTTATGAGGCTTTGTACAGGAGATAGTGTTGGTCTCCGGTAGGATAATTTGAGTCGGATGAGGCTAGGCTATTGGGTACTGACTTGGTTTAGGATGCTTTGGACAAGGTTAAATTAATTCAGGATCGGCTTCGCACGATGCAGTCTAGACAAAAGAGTTACGCTGATTGGAAGGCTCGTGATGCGAGAAGTTACTGCACAAGGTTTCACCCATGAATGGTGTTATGAGGTTTGGGAAGAAAGGCAAGTTGAGCCCTCGGTATATTAGGCTGTTTGAGGTGCTTCAGAGGATTGGAGAAGTGGATTACAAGCTTTTCTTGCCGCCTAGTCTGTCGAGTGTTCATCTAGTATCTTATATATCTATGCTCCGAAAATATGTCAGCGATCCGTATCAGGTTTTGAGTTTCAGCACGGTTCATTTGGATGGTGAGTTGACTACTGATCCCTTTTTTGGAGGCAGGGTATGCCATGGTAGAGGTTTTGTGGGTCATTCGGTTCAGTTTGCACTCTAGGCTTCACGTGGTGTTTCAGATGCCCATGGGTCTTAGAGTACCCGTACTGGACAATTTCTACAACCACATTAGCGGAGAGGTGTCTTTGAGTGTGGAGATACCAGCCACATAGTGAGAGGACTTCAGAAAGATATGTCATAGCGGGGTATTCCGGCTACTGAGTTTTGCTCCAGTTGCTACTATACCTGCACCGCCAGTTAGTGGAGGAGGTCAGGCGAGTAGACATCACCTTAGAGAAGAAGGCTAGAACCATTGCTATGCTCATTCTGGTTGGGCAGAGCCCGATTCACCAAATGATGTCCTTACAGGTATGGTTACAATTGAGTATATATATGCCTTTGTGTTACTTCGATTCGGTCCCATTTATTGGTAAGATTCATCCTACCTTGCTTCAGATACGGTTGTGTTTTATGATTATTGTACTCTGTTCATAAGTTCACGCCAGTTGAGAATTTCATTGTGATAACCCATGTCTATTGTTATGGTTTGGTTGCTATTATAAGTCATGAGACTTGGGTAGACTTTCTAATAGTTAAATATAGTAGGTTTTGATGTGATTTCTAGGTAGTTTGCACCGACTTGTGGTTTAGGTGTCCTATAGGTATGGGAAGTTGTTATGTGTGATGGTTCTAGTTCTACGAGGTTGAATTAGTGGGATGGTTTAGTTGCGAAGATGTTAAATTTACTTGTGTTTCTGAGTTAAGGAAAGGGACATGGTGTTCTTTGTGAATTGTTATGTTGGTGTTGGGCTATGTGTCGTGGAGAGGCCATATTAGGGTAATATTTATTGTGTTTGTTGAGTGTGTCTTGCTTCTTCCTTGTGGATTGGATCCACAATATTTTATCGGTAGGGAGTTGTGCCTATTTGGCTTGTTAGACAGTTCTCTCAAGTGTTCCTCTTCCTATCCAGTCACATTATAAGGTTGTTGGGTTTAGATTGCGATGTAAGTTCCCATGTGGCGTTTGAGGTGGCTTGTTGATCGGGTGAGTTGTTATGAGTTTTGGATGTTACGTGCATTATTTTCATCATTGTGAAGGTTTGGAACAAGGTTCTTGTCGATTGAGTCTGGTTGCCAGTATCGAGTTTGGTAATGGGCGACTATTGTGGTCAGAGTTCTTGTTATGGGCATATGGATGATATGTTATGTCGTGTGATTGTACCTTGTGGGTGTTTGCCTGAGCCATTGAATCTAGTTAATGGTTTTACGGTGAGTTTATGTGTTAATAAGGCCTTTGGTAGATGTGAAAATTTGATTCTAAGGCTTATCGACATGAGTGGAAGGAATAATCTACGATTGATATGGTATTGTTGGTTTCATGTGGTTTGGCGTGACGTGGGATCACCCACGTGTATGTGTATGTGATTTATACAGTAATTCGATGGCTTGGGAAAGACCCTTGGCACGTTTGAGGACAAACACTTATTTAAAAGGAGGAGAAAGTAACGACCTGACCGGTAGTTTTGACCTTTAGCGAACCGTTCAGTGGTTCGGAGTCTTGTATGACTTCATATTATGTGTTATGACTTTTGTGCCTGATCTGATTTGACTTTTGGATGTTTAGAAATGAATTCGGATTAGTGATTCTCACTTTAGAAGCTTAAATTGAAAATGTTGATCGAGATTTGACTTTTGTGAAAACGACCCTGGAACGGAATTTTAATGGCTCCAATTAGTTTGTATCGTGATTTTGGACTGGGGCATATGCCCGGAATCGAACTCGGAGGTCCGTAGGTTGATTTGTGTTGCTTTGCCGAAAGTTGGCAATTTTAAGGCATTAAATTTTTATAAGTTTCACTACGGGTTGACTTCATAGCCATCGTGTTTGGATTTCTATTTCGAGACTTGGAATAAGTGTGTTTTACTCATTTAGAACTTTTCCAAAAAAGTTTGTCATCATTCCGAGTTGATTTGATAGAAATCAAATGCGCGATTCTATTTTTAGAAGTTCTTGAGTTTCATGGTAAATTAATGTGTTTTGAGGCCCAATTCATGATTTCGGATGTTATTTTGATGACATAATCAAACAAGCGAATCTGTGTTATGTTTTTAAACTTGTATTGATGTTTAGTTTGGAGCCTCGAGGTCTCAGCTGAGTTTCGGATGCATAGCGGATTGTTGATTAGATTAAAGTCTGCTAGTTTTTGCACATGTGCCTCGGGTCTCGCATTTGCAAGTTTTGGATCGCAATTGCTATGTAATTCCAAGTCTGCTAGGTTCGTATTAATGAACGCAGTGTTTGCAATTGCGATGGGGCACTTGGGGCATCTAGTTTGCATTTGCGATCTTATTGGTCGCATTTGTGAAGTGGTCCATGTTCGCATTTGCAAACAAATCATCGCATTGCGATGACAATAGGGGTGTGGGGGACTTCACATTTGCGATGCTTTATTTGCAATTGCGGGGTTCGCATTTGCAAGCCCCTGGTCAAAATTACGACACCTGCGCCTGGACAAAAAGCTAAGGGAAGGGATTTTTGTCTCATATTCGTGTTTTGGAACCCTAGACTTGTCAGGAGGCGATTTTGAAGAGGTATTTTCATCTACAAACTTTGGGTATTTGATTCAAATATATTTCTAACTATGTTCCATCAATATATCTTGTATTTTAACATCAAAATTATGTGAATCAATGAAAAAATTTCTCAAGTTTTTGATAAATAAAAATTTAAGTTTTGAGAGTCGGTTTGGACTCAAATTTTGAAATTAATCACATATATGAACTCGTATGTTCATGGGTAGTTGGAATCTACCATTGGACCTGAGTTTTGACCATCCAAGCCCGGTTGACTTTTGTTGACTTTTGAGCAACTGTGTAAAGATCATAGCTTTAATTAGTGGAATTGGTTTTCTTGCATTATTTGATATTATTTAGTCGATTTTGGTTAGATTTGAGCCGAGCGGAGGTGAATTGTCAAAAGAGATGTTATTTTAGAGGGTTGATTGAGGACTTTTGAGGTAGGTTCTTGTCTAATGTTGTGCGGAGGAACTACCCCGTAGGGATTGGTTTTCTTTTACTATTTGAACTATGTGAAAGATATGTACACGAGGTGATGAGTGTGTACACGACTTATATGTGGAAATTTGACCGATTTAGACTCTTAGGTTCTTATGTACATGAAAAATGAAGTTGTCTTATCATGTTTAATCCTCCATTGCTAAATTTACCCTTACATTTATTATTTGAAGTTGATTGATTCATGTTCTACCCTTGTTGCCAAATGTGCTCTTATATACCTTAATTGAAGTTGTTGCCTCTTTTATTTTCATGTTATCTCTTTTGTAATTGCGTAACCTTAATTGAAGTTATTGTTATCCCCTCGATTGTTGA
Organism: Nicotiana glauca; assembly: GCA_026770625.1. Classification (NCBI taxonomy): domain Eukaryota; kingdom Viridiplantae; phylum Streptophyta; class Magnoliopsida; order Solanales; family Solanaceae; genus Nicotiana; species Nicotiana glauca. The sequence continues at coordinate 49,542 of MU737778.1, read as the reverse complement.
CTTATCCTTAATTGGAATCATTGTTACATGTTATCTCTCTTATCCGATTGGGTTGAAACTATTTGGAATCATTGATACATGTTATCTCCCTTATCAGCTATTTGTACCTATTTGGAATTATTGTTACATGTTACCTTTCTTACCGTCGAGTTGCACTCATTTGGAAATGTTGTTACATGTTATACTTTTAATTGTTCAATTACTCTTATTGGATATCGTTGTTACACATTATATCTCCCATTGTTGAATTATTCTTATTTGAAACCATTATTACTTGTCATGTCTTTCATTGTGAGATCGTTCTTTTGTTTCTTTGTATTTCGTAATTCTTGTGTTGGTTTACTTGCCATACTCTTGTGTTATAGTTGTTGTCGTTGTACTCAGTGTTGTTGAGTTGGGAGCTATGTGTGGTTGTGATATTCAAATCGTTTTGAGGAAATATTGTGGCATATGGGCATATGGGCATATGTGGTGTGGGTTGTTATATTTTGTTCTTATGTTTTTGGCACACGTGATATTATTGAAAGGATTGTTGGGGCGTTCGCACGTGAGTTATTCGTGCTATCATTTTATTGATATTGCACATGCGGCATAAAAAGGCAGGCTCTCTCTCTCTCTATATATATATATATATATATATATATATATATATATATATATATATATATATATATATATATATATATATATATGGCTTTGCGCATGTTACGAGACAAGGCTGAATATTATTATTCACGTGCAGCGAGACAAGGCAGGCATTATTTATTATTGCGCACGTGGAAAGAAAAGGGGGCGATGTCGGGGATGATTTGTGATGACTTGTGATGGCCCGTGGGCATTATTATTAATGATATTTGTGCAGTGGTGTGCCTACCTTGTGTGACTTATGCATTTTACATTTTGTTGTGTTGTTTCCTGTGTGCCATTCGTTGTCTCTGCTCTTACTTGTTGACTCAAGTTGTGATAGAATACTTGCACAAGCACACACGTAATTAATCACTCATATCTGTTTAAAAAGATGAATCCTGACGTTTATTGATCATTTATATGTATTCTCGTTTACTAGCCCTCTGTGTGAGAGTTGTACTTTTGGCACGTGAGTTGTTCGTGCGGTTATGAGTTTTTTTTATTGTTGGCACGTGAGTTGGTCATGCGGTAATGAGTTATTATTATTGTTGGCACGTGATTTCTCCTTACGGATATGAGATATTATCACTCCCTTAGTACGTGAGTTGTATGTGCATATATGTGGTATTGATGGTATTGGAACATGCGTTGTACATGTGGTTGTGATTTGAAATGTGGGCACTAGATACTAAGTGATTGGGGTTCATGACTTGGGAACCGCGCTTTGTGATTATGAGGTGTGGCGCATCAAGAAAATTCTTGTATACGCTTTGTGTGAAAGCGGTCATTTTTATTGGGTAGTTACTTATTATCCCTTACTTGGCTTCACCGGACTTAAATTGTATTATGCTTACTACATGTTGGCTCCTTGTTGTTAATTGTTGTTTCTAGTTCGTAATGCGAGTATCGTAATATTATTCTCACTATGTTTAGCTTTATATTATTCTCCGTTAGTTTTTTATTCATAATGGTATAAGTTATTAAGTCTAGTAGGTGTCTTTGACTGTCCCTCGTGATTACCCCTCTGAGGTTAGTCTTGATACTTACTGAGTATCATTGTGGTGTACTCTTGCTATGCTTCTGCACATTTTTATGCAGATCCAAGTACTCCGAAGTTTGTTTATTATTAGCTAGTTGATCAGGCATCGCTGTGGAGACTCAAGGTATACCTGTCGTCACGTTCGCAGGCCTATGAGTCACCTTCTGAAGTTTATTTTGTACTATTTATTTCTATTCCAAAATATTTGTACTTAAAGAATTTCTAGTGAACTCAGTAGAGCTTATGACTTGTACTACCGGTTGTGGAATATTGTATTGTACTCGAGGTTGTCGGCTTATTATAGAAGATTCTGGTTCATGTTTAATAGTCGTTTGGTAAAATTCTATCATTTAATTCAGTAAGTGTTAGGCTTACTTAGTCTTTAAGACTAGGCACCATCACGACTTCCTTCGGAGGAAAATTGGGTTCGTGACAACGGCCCAATCTGCAAGAATAGAGAAACTCTCTGAAATACGAGACATATAGTTATAGCACAGAAGTGGGCACATAAAAGAGGCATGGTTTCCGCTAATACTTAGGTATTCCGCCAAAAGACCAAGGTAATATAGCGCGGCTCAACATAATCTCTATCAATTTTCAATTATAATTTAAGTAATTTAACCAACAAGTAAAGTTCAAGTAGCACAAAATATTGCATGACAAGGTCCTAAGTCTATCCGGACATAACATGACTTTAACTAAGTACGGACTCTTGTCACTTCGTGCGTACGTAGCACTCACAACAAGTAAGAAATAACAATTAAAACACCTCCATGGACAATTCCCTCTTACAAGAGTAGGCAAGAGACTTACCTCGCTTTCAAGTCCATTACTCGGCTCTTCAACCTCACTAATAGACTCAAATCGATACCGAGCAATATGAAACTAGCCAAAGGTTGCAAACTAATCAATATATGCCCAAAAGTTCATAATTTAACTATTAGAGTAATTATCCAATCCAATTCGGAAAGTTTCTAACAGCCACCCCTAGGTCTACATGCCTGGATTCTGAAAAAAAAATCGTAAATAAATATTACCCATGACCTTATGAACTCAAATATATAATTTCTACTCAATTCCATAATCAATTTCGTGGTATAATCCCTTTTTTACCAAGCCCCAGGATTTTCAACATAATCATATAATTTTCATAATTTCCAAGTTAAATCTACCATAATCTATGTACTAAACTCACATTAGGTAGAAATCACTTATTTTAAAATTCTAGGTGAAAAATCCCTCTCCAAGAGCTTCAAAATCGGCCAACCCAAAGTGAAATGAGCCTAAATCTCCATTTTAGAACATATTTCTGCCCGGTGGTCCTTCTATGTGATCGCGAAAAGTCCCTTGCGATCGTGAAGTCAAAACTTGCCAAGGCCTAGAAAATTCTCTTCGCGAACACGAAAGGAGTTTTGCGATCCCCAATGCTAACCTGGCCTATCCTTCGTGAATGCAAAGGCTACCAGCCTGACTCCTCTCAGCCAGACTTACACTGCGCGAACACGAACAAATGATCGCGAATGTGAAGGCCAGTGGCTGCAGAGAATCACAATCATGACCCCTATTCCGTTAACGCGTAGAACAAAAGCCTCACAGCCCAATTACTTCATCATGAACGTGTGGCTTCCTCCGCGTTCGCAAAAAAGGAAACCATTAGTAGCATTTCTTCAATTTTTAACGTAACTCCGAGTGGTCTATACTACACCCGAGCCACCCAAGACCCCGCCCAAGTGCACCAACAAGTTCAAAAACATAATCCAGACCTGCTTGAAGCCTTAAAACACATAAAATAATATCGAAACCAAGAATCGCACCCTAAAAAGAAATTAATCAACTTATGAACTTCAAACTTCTTCAACTAACTCTAAAGGAGGCAAATCATACTTAGACAGCTCGGAATGATGCCAAATTTTGCGCACGAGACACAAATCAGCATACAAACCTCTTTAAAAGCTTGAAGTCCCAAACAAGCATTGATAGCACCAAAGTCTACTTCAAACCAAATATAAGAAACTTTAAAACCTTCAAGGCGCACACTTTCAACATTAAGCGCCGAAATGCTACTGGATCACCCGAAACTTGATCCGAACACATGATCAAGTCCAAAATTATCATATAAAACTATTAGAACCATCAAATCCCGGTTCTAAGGTCATTTACTCAAAATGTTGACTCATGTAAAACTTGACCACCTTAGGCCACTATTAAGGAGCTAAGGGTTCCAAATTCAACCCAAACCTTCCAAAACCAAACAAACCATCCCCGCAAGTCATATATCAGTAAATTCACATTTGTGAAGTTTTAAATAGGGTAACGGGGATCTAAAAAGCAAAATGACCAGTCGAGTCATTGCGTTCTCCACCTCTTAACCAAATTTTCATCCTCGAACGGGTCTAGAATCATATCCGGAGTGCTGGATAAGTGAGGATACCTACTCTACATGTCATCCTGAGTCTCCCAAGTCGCCTTCTCGACTGGTTGACCCCCTTCACTGGACCTTTACCACTAAAATCTTCTTAGACCTCAACTGCCGAACCTGTCTGGAAACAATGGCAACTGGCTCCTCCTCATAATCCAAGCTCTCATCTAGCTGAACTGTGATGTAATTTAACACATGTGACCTCTTGGCATGGTACTTCCGATCTAAAGAAATGTCGAAAACTAGACGAACTGCCAATGGACTAGGAGGCAAAGCAAGCTTGTAAGCAACCTATCCAATTCACTTCAGCACCTCAAATGGACCGATGAACCTCAGACTTATTTTTCCCTTCTTTTAGAACCTCGTGACACCCTTCATCGGCGAGACTTTCAAGAGAACCTTTTTTGTCCACCGTAAATGAAAAATCATGCGCTTTCTGATCTATGTAAACCTTCTGTCTGGACTGAGAATTACGAACTCGCTCCTGAATTAACTTTATCTTATCCAAGGCATCATTTACCAAATTAGTACCCTAAACCTGGCCTCGCCGGGCTCAAACCGACCGATGGGACAAACGACATCGCCGACCATATAAAGCCTCAAATGGAGCCTTCTCGATGCTGGACTAATAACTGTTGTTATAAGAAAACTCAACCAAAGGTAAGAATTGATCCATTTCCCTCCGAAATCAATCACACATGCGCTAAACATATCCTCCAGGATCTGAATTGTACGCTCTGACTAACCATCGATCTACGGATGAAAGGTCGTGTTGAGCTCTACTCAGGTATCGACTCACTCTATATTGCTCTTAAAAAATGTAAAGTGAACTGAGGACCTCTATCTGAAATGAGGAAAATAGGCACGCCATGCAACCGGACAATCTCCTATATATAATTCAGGGCCAACCCCTCTGAATAGTACAAAGTCATTACCGGAATAAAGTGTGCCGACTTGGTCAGCCTGTCGATAATGACCCAAACAAAATCAAATTTACCCAATGTCCGCGACAACCCAACTACAAAGTCTATAGTGATGCGCTTACACTTCCACTCCAGTATAACCATCTGCTGAAGTAAGCCATTTGGCCTCAAGTACACATACTTAACCTGCTGGTAATTTGGACATCTCGCCACATACTCAATTATGTCCTTCTTCATCCATCTACACTAGTAATGCTGCCCCATGTCATGATAAATCTTCGTAGCACCTGGATGAATAGAATACCGCAAATTGTGTGCCTCCTCTATGTCGAATACCCCGTTTTTTCCTTTAAAAGGCCAAATCGGGTTTTCGACATTTGGGAGGGCAACTCTTTTTTCCTTTTGGGCAATTGGAGTCTTTGGAGTTTGAAGAGTCGCCACCTAATGATTGAGTGCATTAGGACACTAAGAAGGGTTTGAGTTTGAAGAACCAAAGTTTGGGTAAGGGCTAGAAATTATCTCGAAGGGAAGGTGTTAGGCACCCCTCAAGATCCACTAGTGTGGTTCCCGGCCATGTTATAATTGTGACTTCACATAATCAAGTAAGCAATTAAGGGCTCAAATAGAAGGGGTTTTCACATAATGCTGCAAGTGAATTCGGAGTTTGAAGAAAAATAAAGAAAGCAGAAATTTAAGAAAAAATAATTTGAACAAATATAAACAAGTAAAGGGGAAGGGGGGTCCTAGGTTTATTTAAAATATGGATCACATCAATGCAATACTCGGTAATCACTCATCAAAGAGGGGCTACACGTGGTATTAGCGCACCGGTCATCATATCCATATTCTACCCTTCCCACCCCGTAAAGGTTATTTAAAATGCGTGGGTTGGTCACGAATGCTTATTGCGTGTTGTTACCCGTCCCATCCTATAAGTCCTGGAGGGCATCTAGGACTAATATTCCTATGAGGTAAGGGCTAGGCTGGACCCTTAGGTTTAAAGGATAAAATACTAAGCGACATACATAACAAATAGGACCGCACATAAGGGAACACACAAAGACAAATAAAGGCTCACAGATCCCTCCACAAGTGAACACGTAATTAGCACGTCTCAAACATATTTAAGGTCTCAAAGATGGAAGTTAAAAAAAAAAGAATGTTGAAGTTAAAATAGTAGGTTTCAAGAGGATATATTTTGGGGCTCTTAGCAGTGAAAACAGAAGGTTCAGTTAAGACTTGAGCGATTTGAAGAATGATCGATTTTCTGAAATACAACAATTTAAAGAGAGTAGCAAGATTTAAAAACATACAGTAGTTTAAAGTCTAATAAAATATAGCTAAAAATGCTAAAGCATGGGTTTTAAAAATGATGTAGTGATTCGAAGAGAAGTGACTTAAAGTTACAGTAGCTTAACGAGATGGAGAACAAGTATTCAAAATAGCACGATTCTGGACATGGAATGGTAACCCAGTAGTTTGGAAAACATAATAGAACATGAATCAGAAAATCAATGAGAGCAAATAGATGCACAGTTTCGAGATTGTTTCAAAATAGGATGGGAGTTTTAATAAAAGCAGGGTGAACTTCAGAGAGGCAAAGTAGGAATGGGAGCGGCAGAGTTAAAATATTAAAACAGGCTGATTGGTATTAAACATGTTTAATCAATTCTTATTGGGCCTAAAGTTTGCCTAGGCATCGTATACATTGCCTAATTATCTGGAAGGGTGAACATGCATATCGATTTTCAGTTTTAAGAGGGATACACAAACGGTTAATCATACTTGTATTATTAGATTAAACATGTTAATCAGACGTTTAATAATTGCGACTAAGACAAGTAGAGAACCCTAAACAACAGGATGTCTAATGCACATAGGAGTACCTAAAACATGATTTCTAAATGCTAATGAGAATGCAGCAATAGCTTTTTGCTTGTTATTAACTGATTATGGTTATGAAATGAGCATAATAACAGGCCGAAAGTAAGGAACCTAGAGCAGGATCTCTAATGTATGAGATGCATGTCCTATACAGGTTATCTATTGCGCAGATAAGTAAATAAAGTCCTATAAGCATGTTTTCTACCCATTACTTAAACTAAGCATGCATAACGCCTCCCCCTCCCATATGCACTATTTAACCCCAATCATTCGTTTATAGATTATTACAAACCAATGATAGCCGAATTACAGTAATAAAAGTAAAATAAGAAGTTATTCTATAGGAAGCCTTCAAACAGGCCCATTCTTCCAACCTCTCTCCTTTCAAGTTCCACATCCTTGACATGGTCAGGGTGCGGCAAAGCTCCCTAGGGCCCCTATTTGGGTCCTTGGCCAATACCAGCACCCAAACACTTACCCAAAATGTTGGACAGGTGCAGTGTGGAATTACCTTCCTTGTGTGTCAAAGTTCAATGAGTACTTAGGGGTACTCAAAGCAATGCTTACACGAAGGGGGTAGGACCTAATTTCTAAGAGTAGTGTGAAGTGCAGGAAAGAGAGGAAAATTCGTAGTTTAAAGAGTTTTTTTAAAAAAAAAAATTGGAGGGTTGCACATAAAATCAAAGAGATTCAAGGGACCTAGAAATGGTCGAATTGAGACATAATAAAAAGCATTAACAGAATGTAGTCATAACAGGTAATATTAGGAACAAACAGTGGTCATGAGCATGCAAGTATCAACAGGCAACCAAGGAGTCAATTACATGTTGTACAACATAAGCATACGTAGAAAACAACTAGGAATATAATATACTGAAATAGTAATACCCATATTGGTTTGGAACTTTGAAATTAATCAGGACATACCAGCAATAAGAGAGCACAGCAGAATGCAAGAGCCAAATGTGTGCACAATATTAGCCTTGGTTTTCCAGTCGGCTAATAATAGTCAGGAGTAGGGAACAACAATAGAGAAAGAGAGAAAAAAAGAGAAATAGCTTAAGGGAGAGAGCAATGTTTATTGATGTGCCAGTGTCTAATGCAAAAGAGGACGGGGGTACTTATAGTACTGGAGACGAGTAAACAAACAAGGTAGCATTCAGTAATTAAGTAACTGGGTATCAATTTTAATCAAATCAGCATGAGGACTTGCCTTTAATTAAGGAATCAAAGTCAAGCGGTAATAAGCAGTTATTTAAAAGGAAGGAAATCACAAAGCATTGTATCATCACATAAGGAAACAGGGTAGCATAGGGTATACAACAAATATGAGGTGCATGGTACTTAATTAGGGAAATATGTCAGACAAATCAATCAATCATATTTGTGCACATATATAGGGCAGAATACCACTTTAATTCTGGAAAATAGTTCTCAAAATAATGGACGAGATTGAAAACCTAGGGGATCAATGTTAATAGAGGGAGATATCCCACAAATTACGGAAGCAATTTGAAATCAGTATCAAACTATAAGGAGAATACACATAATCACAATTTTTAAGGCAAGTATCATAGTCTTAAAGGGAGCATGTAAGAATCAGTATAAAATCACTATGTAAACAATCAATAGGACGAATGACACTTACCCATTTTGAACAATATCAGAGAAACCCTAAGCGGAGAACACAGAATAGTAGGGGAATGAAACACTAGCAACAAAATTTAAGCAAAGAGCACGGAATTCAGAGAAGAATCCAGAAGAAAACACAAACAAGCAAACACGACAATAATATAAACCCTAAAGCTAGGGTTTCATCAGACTTATACAAAAAAGGTTTAGAAATCGTACTGAGAACCATAGATTAGTACTCAAAATCGGAACATAAAGTATTTTCAAAAATGGGTCAAGAACCCTAGTTTCAAAAGAGAATAAAAACGTTTAAAAACTTGAGTAATCGTAAAGATCGAGTAGAGAATGGTGCAAAACATAAATGTATGAGTTAAAAATCGTTTAAAAATATAGAGATTTGAGTGGTTTGGGTCGCGATTAGGGTTTCATAAGAAACTAGAGAGAGAAGTAAGAGAAACCTGGCTGTGAAACTTAGGAAAATGGTGTTTGCAACACCATCGAACCAAAACCCATCGGAGAAAGACCGGAAACGAACCCAGGCAAAGCTTCAGTTACCGTCTGGCATGGAAAAGACTCATGGGGTCTCAAGGACGAAGGGAACCGATAAGATAAGGCTTCAAGGCGGCCAATGGTCGAAAGGGGCGAGGCCGGAGGTGGCTGGAGAGATGGTGAAGGCCAACGGAGAAGAAGAACCAGAAGGTTCTAAAGAGAAGAAAGAAAGGAAGAGACGGATAGTGAGAGAGAGAGAGATCTCAAAAAATGAGGGGTCAGGGGGGTTGTTGGGGAGGGTTTAATTATGGTAAGGGTTATCTGGGTCGTTGATCTTATTTGATCAATGGCTCAGATCGAGTGGGGGTTGGGTCGGTTAAATAAATTGGGTCGTGGGTCGGGTGATTTAGGATTTGGTAGGTTTAATTTGGGCGGAATTGGGGTTAAATTGAGGTTAAAATTGAAAGGAAATGGGGCTACAATTGAAATAAAAACGGGCTAGATGTTAAATGGCCAATTTTCTCCTTTTTATTTTTATAAAATAGAAATAATGATTTTCAAACCCAAATTAAAGCATTGAACTAATTAATAACATAAAAATGTTAATCCAAAAATACTGTAAATAATTTTATAATTGCAAAATGCTGTTAATTAGAAAATAGGCTATAATTGCAATTATATGTCATTTAGCTTTAAAAATACCAAATAAATTCATAAAAATATACAAAAAATTATTTTAATTATATCTTGGTGTAAATATGATAATAAAATAGGTTAATCACAAAAAGGATAATTTTTTGGAATAATTACTAATTTTGTACTGCCAAAAATTGGTAATAAATCGATTTTAAAATCTTTAAAAATTAGAAAAAAATACCAAAACTCTTGGGCATGCTTATATATACATAAACATGTTATTTTGAAAGTATTTTGAGCATAAAGATATAGAGGAAAAAATTAGGTATCAACAGCTGCCCCTCTTTACCCGAGAAGGATGAAAGAGTTGTCGGGTAAAGATATGATGGACAATTTTGATCGAAAGCACCGATTTGAAAAGTTTTGATCGAGCTCCGGTTCCTAAGCTGCCTACACATCCCTGGTCTTACAGGAATCATGCCCTATGTAGTTTAGGATCCATTGACGAAATGTGTCGATGGAGATTTTGAAAAGAACGGACGCGATGTTTAGGTTGAGAAGGATGGTCGGAGCTTGATAGGCTGCGGGAACTGGAGCGGGATTACTCCTGCTAAGACGGTTGTTGATAGCCAATTTACCTGCAAACGAATAATACCAACATATATTGTGCATAAATTTAAACGTGATGCAAGTTCCCATTGGTCCATGAATGTTGTCTTTGGACGGCTAGAATGATTTCCTCATACCATGACGTCCTAGGCCATGAAGCGTATAATAAAGGATTCGCAGGCCATGATATGATGCTCTCGGGCTATGATAATGATTCCTCCAAACTATAATGCCTTTGAATAATGATATGCGAAAGATGAAATGGGGTCCTTAGGCCGTGGCATGTCGTTCTCGGGCTATGCAAATGGTGCCTCCGAACAATGACGCCTTTGGACAATTTGGTGATCTTTCAGCCCATAAAATGCAAGATTTGGCGAGCTCTCAGCTGATGCAAGACTTAGATAAAATGGCGATATTTCAGTCGATGTAAAGTGTAAATATAAATGGCGATCTTTCAGCCGATGCGAGATTTAAATGAAGTAGCAATATTTTAGCTGATGTCAAGATTTAAATAAAAATGGCAGTATTTTAGCCAATGTAAAGTGTAAATATAAATGGCGATATTTCAGCCAATGTGATTATGGAGGTAGAGCTTAACCTCGGAAGGTAGAATAGTAGCCTTATGCAATGCGAGAAATGCAGGTGGAGGTAGAGCTTAACCTCGGAAGACAGAATAGTAGCCTTATGCAATTAGGGAGACAGGGCTTAGTCTCGAAAGGTAGAATAGTAGCCTTATGCGATGCGAGAAATGCAAATGGAGGTAGATCTTAACCTCGGAAGGCAGGAAGGTAGCCATATGCAATTATGGAGACAAAGCTTAGTCTCGAAAGGCAAAAAGGTAGCCTTATGCGATTATGGAGATAGGTAGCCTTATGTAATGCAGGAATGCAGATGGAGGTAGAGCTTAACCTCGGAGGGCAGAAAGGTAGCCTTATGTGATTATGGAGACAGAGCTTAGTCTCGAAAGGCAGATGGAGGTAGAGCTTAACCTCGGAAGGCAGAAAGGTAGCCTTATGTGATTATGGAGATAGAGCTTAGTCTCGGAAGGTAGAAAGGTAGCATTATGCAATGCAAGAATGCAGATGGAGGTAGAGTTTAACCTCGGAAGGCAGAAAGGTAGCCTTATGCAATGCAGGAAAATAGAAGTGAATAATGATGAAATCTCTTAGCTGATAGGTGATAGCTGATAGCTGGTTGCTGGGAATGTCTCGTACAGATAGTGATTATAAATAGGCGATGATTCCAAGAGTTGTATTCTTGAAGAAATATAAGTGTGTAATCGTATCTGATGACTTTATGCCTTGGGTCCTGCATCCAAACAAAAGTCGTGAGTTTTGTAATAGGGGGAAGGTTAGTCCGTCTTCCCGTGGACTTCGCTTGTCCTGCTCGGCGTTGCCTTCATTGGGGTAGCATCGCCAAACAAAACAATTTTGATAATAGTCATGCATGATTTAGTAAAAATGTAACGTAAACATATAACTTAAAAAAAGTTTTCTTTTAGATGAACTGATGACTGCGACGCGATTCAAGACATTGCAACCTCTCTCGCTCCAGAATTTTGAGGGTCCCCCTCAAAATTCTTCCCCAGTTTACTGGGCTGGTGCTTCTAACGGCTCTTTGCGATGGATGGCTGAAAATTATTTCGGAATTTTGAGGGTCCTCCTCAAAATTCTGCCCCAGTTTCCAATAGCGGGGGAAATAAAAATTTTATTGAACTGTGACCGAACCCATAAGGCTGCCTACGTATACCCTCTTAAATGGGAATCAGGTCAGGCGTAGTTCAAATTACATCATAAAGGGAATCATGAATGGTTACACGTAGTATCGCTTCGCTGCATCTGAATTGATTGGCTTCGGCTAGACTTCCCTATCCATTTCTGCAAGTATGAGGGCTCTTCCTGTCAGAACCCGATGAACCATGTACGGACCCTACCAGTTGGGAGAGAATTTCATTTTGGCTTCATCTTGATGTGGAAAGATTTTCTTCATTACCAGCTGTCCTAGTGTAAATTGTCTTGGCTTGACCCTTTTGTTTAAGGCTCTGGACATTCTGTTCTGATATAGTTGACCATAAGGGCTAACTGCTCGTAGCGACTCTTTACCCATTCTGCGTCTTCCAGTTTCGCTTTCTGTATAATCCTCAGGGAGGGGATCTCTACTTCGGCGAGAATGACTGCCTCTATACCATAAACCAACATGTAAGGAGTTGCCCCGATTGATGTGCGAACTGTGGTGCGGTACCCCAATAAAGCAAATGATAGCTTATCGTGCCACTGCTTATGTTTTTCTATCATTTTTCTCAGTATCTTCTTGATATTCTTGTTGGCTGCTTCTACAGCTCCTTTCATCTCAGGTCTGTAGGCTGTAGAATTCTTGTGTTTGATTTTGAATGTTTCACACATTGCTTTCATCAGGTCCTCAGCCTTTTCGTTGATGACCCTGCGACCTTGAACAAACCCTGGTTGTCCCAAGCCATCATGATTATCCTCCAGCCAACCTGAGTAGTATGGCGAACAACCAGCGTGATATCTATATGGCTCAATAGAATCTCTCCCCAAGATGATTTTGCAGTGCCACATGTGCTGAGCTTAGCACTTATAAGGGCTATCGTTATCCTGAAAGTCGGCCCTAAAGTGACCCATCTTGTCGACCCTTAGTATAACCTGCTTTCTTTCTGCCTTCCTCATGACTCAGAGAGTCACATAAGGATAAGTTCCTCTCAAACCGATGAGTATAAGAAACGGTGCATCCCGAGATCGGACAATGAACAGTTCAGTAGGGAACCATTCGAACATCCACTGCACTTGACCTTCGTTCAGATTTTTGAACAATTCTACCCACCTTTTAGCATCTTCCGGTTGGTCAAACATGTTAGGCATATAATTCATCCGCCCTGGCTGATAGAAGGCGATATGATCATCCTGATCTCTGTGTAGAATCTCTTGCCGATATTCACCCCTTTGGAGGTGTTTCATGAGCTAGAGTTAAAGTAATAGGTTATAACCCTCAAAGTGTTTTGCCCCCTCGTTGACACTTTTCCAGGGCTCAGTATATCTCAGCAACAATCATAGGTACTATGCTAAAAGGCTGCCCGCCAATTCCTTCCATCAAAGTCTTGGTGACCATGGCCAGTCTGGTATGGATCCTAGCCTTTTTCATAGGAAATACTATCATCCCCAAAAAGCAGAACATAAAGACGAAGACTCTTCTATGTATATACCCCAAAGATGTGAGGGTGAATTCATATGGGTAAGTGTGGTAGGACTTGCTATGGCCATACCTCTCGTACAGATAGTCGAAAGGAATGTAGGAATCCTTCTAGCAGGTCAAGTGTGCATTGTTCTTTAGTCCCATCATTTTGAGAAAACCCCTACCCTTGCGGTTATCTAGCATAAGCAAACTCGTAGTCTCCCATGGAATACCAACTAATACCCCTATTTCCTCGAGCAAAGGTGTCATCTCAAGGTCTCCGAAGCAGAACACAGATCTGTCAGCATCCCAGAATAGAGTTGCAGCCTCTATGATTTTGTTGTCGGGTTGGATTTCCAAAAGAGAAGGCAAATTTCCCAAATATTTGCGGACGAGGGCCTGATCACTGGAATGAAGGTCTTCCCACCAGCTTAGAAACCTTGGGTGGATGTGGGTTACCATGCCGAATCTGGGGACTTCGTGCCTCATTTTCTGCAAAACAAAGTGTTAGACCCTTCACCCGCCGGACTCGACTATTTAAACCAATAATTAGCATAGGCAACATTTAGTTCTCCAAATAAATGCATAAAACGTGGTGGTGTCCGTTTGGGTTTCAAGGAAACCCAGTGGACTTTGGACAAGGCTATCTTAAAGAGTTATTATGCGGACATCATAACTGACTCAGCTAGGTTTGACAGTGATGCATGCATAGTTTAAACAGAGTAAGGTTTTTATGAGGTATTAGACGGGTACCCTTGAGTGGACAACTAAAGAGGGAAAGGCACGGAATCGTCGACTGCACCGCTGATCGACTGGTTTTACCGCAAATACGCCTTTGCCAAATTTAGAGGGTATAATATTGGAAGGGCGCAACCACTCATTATAAGCGTCGCTATAGTGTTTTGTTTGGTACGAGTGGAATATGATATGGAAGAAGAAATTACAAGAATGAAACAAGTTGTCACGTATTTGCACATTCATAAAATAATGATTACAATAATTGCTCATAATTACAATAGTATTGAAGAAAAGCGGTAAAAGAAAGCATTAATGAAAAGAAACAAAGAGCCAAATCAGTTTTGAAGTGGAAGAGAGATAAAGACGTTAAATAAAGGCAATAAAGAAGCAATAAAGTCACAAATAACATGAAATGGTAAAAGCCTAAATAAATCCGCAGCAGAGTCGCAATGCTGTCGAATGCCCCCTTTTTTCCTTTAAAAGGTGAAATCCGGTTTTCGACATTTAGGAGGGAAACTCTTTTTCCCTTTTGGGGAATTGGAGTCTTTGGAGTTTGAAGAGTCTCCACCGAATGATTGAGTGCATTAGGACACTAAGAAGGGTTTGAGTCTGAAGAACTTGAGTGTGGGTAAGGGCTAGAAATTATCTCGAGGGGAAGGTGTTAGGCACCCCTCAAGATCCACTAGTGTGGTTCCCGGTCATGTTATAATTGTGACTTCACATAATCAAGTGAGCAATTAAGGGCTCAAATAGAAGGGGTTTTCACATAATGTTGCAAGTGAATTGAGAGTTTGAAGAAAATAAAGAGGCTGATTGGTCTTAAACATGATTAATCAATTCTTATTGGGCCTAAAGTGTGCCTAGGCATCGTATGCATTGCCTAATTATCTGAAAGGGTGAACATGCATATCGATTTTCAGTTTTAAGAGGGATACACAAACGGTTAATCGTACTTGTATTATTAGATTAAACATGTTAATAAGGCGTTTAATAATTGAGGCTCAGACAAGTAGAGAACCCTAAACAATAAGATGTCTAATGCACATAGGAGTACCTAAAACATGATTTCTAAATGCTAGTGAAAATGCTGCAATAGCCTTTTGCTTGTTATTAACTGATTATGGTTACGAAATGAGCATAATAACAGGCTGAAAGTAAGGAACCTAGAGCAGGATCTCTAATGTATGAGATGCATGTCATATACAGGTTATCAATTGTGCAGATAAGTAAATAA
>MU737777.1:89248-120790 GCA_026770625.1 Nicotiana glauca | reverse complement strand
TTGCTATAATTTCATGGATTCTACTGTCTATTTGGTTTACTGCTTAAGATAGCATTATTTGTGCCTTTTTGGGATTTTGTACTTTCAGTGTTATTCACTTTTATTACCACTGAGTTGGAAGTACTCACTTTACTTCCCGCACCATGTGTGC
The DNA here is from genome assembly GCA_026770625.1 of Nicotiana glauca. Taxonomy (NCBI): domain Eukaryota; kingdom Viridiplantae; phylum Streptophyta; class Magnoliopsida; order Solanales; family Solanaceae; genus Nicotiana; species Nicotiana glauca. The sequence goes on along the minus strand of MU737777.1, from coordinate 120,639 downwards.
AGATCCAGGTACCTCAAGACAGGGCTTGATATTTAGCTGCTTTCAGAGCATATCCGGAGCTTGTCGAGGTAGTTGCCTGGCGTCCGCAGTACCCGACTTGCCCATTATTATTGTGTTTTTGACATTTCCGCGTACTCAGATTAATATATATTCAGTATTATTATTATGTTATTCGGTAGAGGCTCGTGACTCGTGACCCCCAGATCTGCGGGTGGATGTTTGTTATGGTTTATTGGGTTGTTTCTATATATTTTCTAAACTTCGGATATTTCTTCATTATTAATGATTTTTGAACAAAGACTGTGAGTCTGGCAGCTCAGAATGTGTGTGTGATTGGTCGGGCTTGCCTGGCAATGTGTTGGGCGCCATCACGACTGGGTTTGGGGTCGTGACACGCGGTCTTCGACATATTTTAACATTGTTGAGATTTTGGATTTGGGTCACATAAATATGCACCCGAATTTATGAAGGTAAATTATTAAAATAACACGCCTAAAATAACTACGCGTTGTTAGCTTTGCAAGGGCCATGAAAATTTACTAAATGGCACGCCTCGAATTCCAAGGATTTAAAATTAATTAAATGAGGGCCATGAGTTTTGAGGCTTATTGTGGATGGAGTGGTATAAATTGATAAGTACAAAAGATCTAAAGAAATGGGTTAGCTACATGTATATCACTGGAGCCTTTTGTTATAGCATACTACAATTCAGAAAGGTGGAGTTGGCATTTATGTGAAAATAACAAAAGACAGCTGCCGGCTTTGGGTTCATCTCCATATCATCTTCAAAAGACCGACTTTCGTTTTTAATTTCTAGAAAGAAACTAACAAAATTTTATAACAAAATAATGAATCTTAAATGACCATATGAGCACAAAAAGAAAAAGAAACCATGCTGAGAACAATTCGGATGAACCAAAAGGAATAAAACAAACATGGACATACAAAAATGCATTTTAAACTTGATTATAACAAAGAACACTTAAAGTAATTAATTTATTTAATACTATGCTAAAGAGAAAATTGTAGTATCACCACTATAACTTCTACAGTAGCATTTTGAAGCAGAGGAAGTTGAATCTTCACATGGTTAATTTAAGAAAATATGTGGCCAATAACATAAATTGAAGATAAGATCATTTCACTAATGCAATCTATTTTTTTTTTTACATCTTAATGTTGATAAATTATTCAACTTCACATACTTCTTTAAATTTCAAAATATGAACATGGTGCTACAAAGGCTTGAAATCTAAATGTAAACAAAACAATACATGTTGGTTACAAGTCACAAGCCAAGAAAAATATGTTATTAAAAAAAAACGAACAGAGTCATGAACATAATAAATTAACGTTAACATTTGCAAATATCTATTCACTCAATCAAAAAAAATATCATTCATGCAAATAGATCCAATACGAAAGAAACTTTATCAAAAGCAAATCAATTTGCTTCTGCTTCAATAAAGATGCTCCGACATTTTTTAACTCAAGAGCTTGAATTACATACCTACTAGAGAGTGAATTCAAATTAATAAAATTTAGAAGTTGTAGAATCAATATAGCAGCAACAACAAAACTTCTATCAACTCTTCTTCAAACCCAAGATTCAAGGCCCGAAATGTTGAAAGAAAAATTTAATGAAAATTTTCAACCCAAATTTCTCTCCTATCCCTCTTTCTTTTTCTTCTTCCTCTTCTTTCTCTTCTCAAACTTTCTCTTCTATTTATAGCAAAATTTTCGAAACTTTTTAGAATTTAAAAAAAAATATTTTATTATTTTATTATTTTATTATTTTTTAATTAAAAGAAATCTCACTTACAAATTGCTTTTACTTTTTTTTATAAAAAGAAATACCACCTTTCTTTACTTTTATTTTTTAAATTCTAACTTTAATTATTTTTATCTTATTTAAAATCCCACTTTTTTTATTTTTTAAAAGAGAAATCCGCTTTTTTAACTTTTCTTAAAAAACAATCCATTTTCTTTTGCTTTTTTTTTTTAAAAAAAAATGCTACTTTCTTTTACTTTAAAATTTTTTAATTTTTAGATACATTTATATTTATTTTTTAATTCTAACTTTCTTTTACTTTTTATTTTTTTAAAATTTTCACAAAACTTTATTTTTTTTTAAATTTTCTACTTTCTTTTACTTTTTAAAAGAGAATTCTACCAACTTTTACATATATATATATATATATATATATATATATATATATATATATATTTTATTCAAAACTTCCCTTTTTCTTAATTTTTAAATTACTCCCAAAAATTAAAATAATAATAATAATAATAATAATATTTTTCTGAATTTTTTATTTTTGTAAAATAAAAATAAAATAATATTAAAATAATAATTCACTTTTTAAAATTTTGTATTTTTACCCTATAATAAAAAGTATAATAAAGCTAAAAAAATTGTAGGTTAAAACCCCATAAAATATTTACAAAAAAGAAGTGATAAAAAAATTAAATATTGTCAAAAATTAGGTGCTCACAGCTGCCCCTCTTTGTTTGGAAACATGAAGAGTTTTCAAGCAAAGATAAGGTGAGCCATGTGACTAATTTTTTAGCATATTTTTATTCAAAAGGGAAGAAATATGGGTAAGAGAAAAGAGAACTGGTGCAACCGGTCTTGGTTTTGGACAGGCTACATATCCCGGGTTATAGGGGAATCAGGTCGCGTGTAGTTCAAGAAACTTCGGTAGCTGGGAGTACCATGAAGTTGTGCTTTCACTGTTGTTGCTGCTGCTACTGCTTACTGGCCTCCTTATTATACCCTGACAAAATAAAAGAAGCTAGACTAAACTATAATCTATGCTTTACAAAGATTTATTTTCAAACTTGCTCTTGTGACTGTTGTTGCCTTGTTGACTTGTATTTTTCTACAACAGTTCCTTTGATGCTGTGTTGCATTGTATTTTTGAGATGCTTTCCTTTCTCTTCAGGTGAATGCTTATTATGTTTGATTATATGCTAAGGCATTAGGGACGAGATGCAAATAAAATGACAAACAAATACTGAAAAGTAAAGTTCGCAAAAAGTACAAGGAGTAGACATCTTACCCAATTCAGTGGTTGTTGTCCCTCGTTGAAGAGGATCAATGTGCTTACTTCATTTATCTTCACCTAGTCCTCCTCATTCACCAGGTAACGAAGATAGTGGGCCACTCATTAGAGTAGACAGCACCCGGATGTCCGCCGGGATAATGAGAATGATCGTTCTTTTACGGTCAAAATCTACACTCGTGGCAGGGAACTGCTTTACTAGCTTCGGGATCGAGATCGTCTCGCCCACTCTCAATGGCACGTCATTTTTTGTACCTCCACTTGACCAAGCCCGGAAAAGTCCTCCAACACGCTCATATCCATGTCGTCAAAGAACCTATTGAGGGCATCATCTGTGATCTGTTTCATCTTGTTTGATTTCTCTTTATCGTCTTGAGCCTCTTTAAGAATAGACTCTATGTGGGATAACATCTCCACGATATCGATAACACCAACTAGTTCCTTCAAGGCAGGAGCGGTTTCTCGGGAGGTCGTGGCTTCTGATTCTTTTTCTCGTCCCCGAGTTAGAGGGGGGATACCTCTTGGCCACCTTCTTCGGTCATCACCTGCTCTCCCTCATCAATGGTTGATCTGTGAGCAATGAACTCCAGACCATCATTCTTAGAATAATCCCTGAGTTGGAAGAGGAAATCGGGGTTCGGTACCCTGGCTTTGGTGTTCTTTTTATTCCTTTTCTGGACCCAAACAACTGCCATCTTCTTCTTTACCTCAGCATCCGGGGAGCCAGAGGATTTACTCTTTTTATTCTTTTTCTCCTCCTTTGCGGCAGCTCCGGGCTATCCCGAAGCAGAGGGTTCAGCAAGCGAGGACGGGGCCTCATCCTCATCTAATGTCCGAAGCTCAGTGGTCTTGGGCAAACCTATGAAAGGGAAAAAGATGTAGCAAAAATAAAGTTATGTATGTAAATGTAATTATTCGGGCAGAAGACTCACTGTGGGAACATGCCTCCCATTTGCCCTTCGAAAGCTTGCGCCATTAGCGCTTGAAGTAAGACATTTGTTTCCAAATCCCCTTGATCCGCTCCTTGAAGCGGGGGAGTGCATTGGGAACTTGGGCGAACGATACACAATGGTAGACACAGGAAATTATAAATAAAAGGAAGTACCAAGCACTCAAGAGGGAGAAGACTTACGGAATGAGTCCCAATTTTCAAGGAACGGTAGAAATTCAGGGGAATGAGGTCTTTGGTTTTCACCCAAACGAACCTCCCCTACCAACCTCGATTTTGATCTTCATCGATGCTTGAGAAAGGAGATTTACTTGCTTGAAGAATGAGCTTGATCATCCCTGCCCCGAATATTTGGTGACTGTAGAGACAAAGCAGGTGGTCGAGGGTGAACCGAGCTACTTTGATGTTGTTTACAAAGTGGCTGAGGAGGATTAAGATCCTCCAAAATGACGGGTGACAAGGTAGACCTTGTACTTTTGTAGAAGCCAAGGAGTATAAGGTCCACCTGGGGCGAGCGTGAAGGGGTATGTGTAAACACTTTGATACCCCTCCACGTGAGTGGCGATGGCTTCGTTGGGCCCGGGAATGACTACCTCCTTGCCCTCCCAGTTGCAGTCCACCCAAACCGTGGGGAATGAGTGATCGGTAATAAGGCATATGTACCTCCATACTCCCTCACCTCGGTAATAAGGCATATGTACCTCCATACTCCCTCACCTCGGTCATGTTAACTGGAGGCCTTCTCGAATTTGAAATCATTTTCAATGGAATAGCCTCCGGGAACAAAGCTCTTCAAAGGAGGCTCTTAGACTACCTCAGGAATGGCCACTCCGGCATTCGTGGTCAGGTTGGAAGTTGAGGGGGAGGTTTGCTGAGGCACGAATTTGGAAATTTTTTCCATCAAATTCTGAAAAATATGAAGGTTTAAAGATAAGGATGAAGATTTGAAGATGGAGATGAAGGTATGAAGGTCTGGTTTGAAGATTTGAACATGAAGATATGAAGATCCTGGAAGCAATGTATGAAGATTTGAAGGGTTAGAGTTAAGTGAAGAATTCGAGGGTAACTCAAAGGGCTCTAGAATCGAAAATTTAAAAAATGAGGGGTAAGATCTTTTATAGAAGAAGGATAATCAATGTGTGACGTTTGCCATTCGAGAACAGTCAACCAGTGGCTAACACGTGTTCGAAGTCATAACGACGTGACTGATGTGATGTTTTGCTGACCCGCCAACTCGGTTCAAACGTACGAAGGAAGGAACTGGGGTTTATTTATCACTTCTCGTAGCTTCGATAAATCTACTCTCCAAAAAATGAGAGGACTACATGTGTACGGGTAAAATCGGGGACAAATTTTTCCCTGATTCCTTCATGAAAGAACGAAGGGGAAGCACGGATCGACGTGAATATAATTGAGACCAGGAACCCATCATATTGAGAACCATGAAAAATGAATGATATATCTGAGATCAAACATGGAAAAGCGATGTACCCCTCAACAAGTATAGTTCTGGACCTTGGGAGAAGTGATGAATGGTTATGCATAATGGATAGGGGGCCGTAATATTAAAGGTTAGATTATGAATAACGAAATATTGGTGCGATCTTAGTGAGCAGTGAATTAGTGCCAGCTAGCGTAGTTCAAAAGAATATGTCTAGTAAATTATAGTAGTTGCTCGGAAGGGAATTACAACACCCAAAGTACTCACGGTCGTTAGAGAATACTTAGGCACAATTATAGAAAATGTAGCGGGAAGGATTTTGACAATTGAAAAAATCATAACTCTAGACATCCTAAGTCGTGTCTCTAATTTCATCCTTGTTAGTGATAATTTTACTGCTTTATAATAGTTGTTAGTTAATTAGTTAGAAATAAACATTATAATCTTTATAATTAGGAAATTGTTTGTACTAGTTTTCTTAACAATATTGAACAACTGTAGATAAGCCTTAGTTCTTTGTGGGATTCAACTCCGGACTTGTAAACCGAATTATATTTTCAATGACTGCTTAGTCATTTTTATAAGGCATAGTTGGGCGTGATCAAAATTTTGGCACTGTTGCCGGAGAACTAATGGTGTAGTTGTAAATGTAAATATTGCTTGGTATCAAGTTTGAACTTTTATTTTATTTTATTTTTTATTTGAGATACATGGCATCTTGGAATTATGAAAGTTTTGATATGGCTTATTCTGCTTTTGATCCTCCTTATGCATATTGTGGAGTAAACTACCAATGCCAAAATTCTTAAAATATTCCTGAGAGTGAGTTATGTGCCCTAGCTCAATCTTATGTATGGAATGTGTGTGATATGTCTGGTGGTCAATGTCACACCTCCTTTTTTACTACCCCCGAAAGGAGGTATAAGGGAGTTTTTTTAAATTTAAGTGACAATCAAAACGAAATTATTTTATTTAAAACTCAGAGTCGTCACTTGGGATAATTTATGGTGTCTCAAGTAACCGGTTTAAAATCCCAAATCGGGGAAGTTTGACTCTATTTATGGTCTGCGAACACAGAAATCCGGGTAAGGAAGTCTATTAAACCGGGAGAATGTGTTAGGCATTCCCGAGTTCCGTGGTTCTAGCACGGTCACTTTGATTATACTTGGCTTAAACAAATTGTTTTATTATTGATTTTAGAACCTATGTGCATTTGTATTGTTTTAATCAAGAAATCATCTTGAAACGGGTCACGCGTACGTGTACCAATTTGTTCAGTGCGTCAAAAATTATTTCACGCAAACGTATCCATAATTAATAATGCTTTATTATTATAAAGAAAGTTTGGTAAAATTTGCGCGAACGCGTACTCCGGTTTTGTTTTTAGAATCATGATTATGTCACGCGAATGTGTACGCAAACCACGATGGTATATTAAACGTTCCTAAAGCAAACTACGAATATTATTTTTAATATCTAAGTCATAAAATTAATACGAGGGTCGTGAATGATTAAATTGGATGGCACACCTCGGACTATATGAACTAAATTTAGATTAGTGGCCTATTAAAATAATTTTATTATTAAGAAAATTTTGATAGAAGTTGCACGAATGCATACTCCGAATTGGTTTTTAAAACCGTAATTATGATACGCGAACGTATACACAATCATGATGATATTTTAAATGCGCCTAAAGGCTTTTCTACGAATATTTATTTTAATATCTAATTATAACATTTGTAAGGGCCATAGATGATTTAGTTAGATTGGCACACCTCAATCTATTTAATTAGGCCTAAATGATATCCTTATTTGCAAATGACTTTAATTTAGTAAATTACAATTAGTAAGAACGTTGGTGATGCTGGACCTTTAATTAATTAGAGCCAATTCCGGTATGTACTTAAACCCAACAAATTATTAAAAGGGAAACATGTGCTCATAAACAAGCCTAGAAACGTAGCAGGACATAAGATCGCCCATTACCACGTGGGCCAATTAATCAAGCTCAATTCGTTACTTGAGATGGGTTGTTTGAGTGGTAATAAAAGCTGAAGAGGGTTGGGCCTAAAATTGAGCCCTATAGGAGAATGGAAAACATACAACAAGCTGATAGACAAAGATCCAAATTCACCAGATTCAAATAATCATGAAATATACTTTCTTTTTTGGAGAGAAAAAAAATATTATACTATTAATGCTAACAATATATATCTAGGATTTGAAAGTACCCATTAGCTATGTTGGATTCACATACACAACTATCCTAAAAAATTTTAAACTGGGACTATAAAATAGTTGTCAAACATATAGTCTCCTGCTCGAATTATAACCCTCAAAATGACCCCATATATTTAATACCAAATCCTAAAAGGACCTGAGTCAATGGAATCAGGCCATGCACCAACCCAGAACTGAAAATCAAACACCGAGCCAAGCAAAACTTAAACCAAACCAACAAAATACTCCACACCTAACTTAGACCTCTCTATAGAACACTCAAAAATTCTAAATATTCAATCATAAAGACCCTTAGCCCAAATCACAAAACACCATAATAGGCTAAGATCCTAAACCATTACTTCAAGATGAAATGTAACATCAGTAATATAAGTGAACAAAAGAACACATAATACAAAGCTGATTTAATACAAAATTTGGGTAAAACTTTAAAGATCACATAAACTTTCAGCAAATCTAATATTCATCCTTAAGTCTCCACACTTGATTACACGGTTTCAGATTTGCACTTTACATATTACTCAAGATCCAAGGAATACCTGTGTTTCAAAATAAGGCAAAGAGAGCGAGGATTCAGTAGTAGCAGTGGGAGTAACACATCAAAACAAAAGCAGCCACAAATTTCAAAACTAAATCATGCTTCAAAGCCATTTGAATTTGAAAATTTTAAAGAGTTTCGTCTAGTTTTCTTGTCAAAATTAGAAAAATCTTCAGTTAAGCAATGTAGAAAACTTTTTCTTCTTTTTTTTTAAGGTTTAGGGTCTGTTTATGTATTTCAGAACTGATGCAGGGAAATATGCTTTCCAAAATCTGATCCTAGAGTGGAGGAAGGACACTTATTTATAGGCCTTTAAGGCCATGTGCTCAAAAACAGCCTTGGGAATTATTCCCAGCCTGTAAGGCATCATTTTTAATCACTTGAACGGCTGGCTGTCCCTTATTGGCTCAGCATTTTTGTGCTAACCAAATAGGGACAGCTGCATCAGGTTCTAGAACCTTCCTATACTGATCTTTATCTGAAAATTCTATTCCTGTTTCCCAAATTAACCCCTAAGTTCTTAGTTGTTCACTTAAACCCTCCCATGACCCCCTTAAGTTTCTATTTGTTCAATTAGGACTCTTCAAATGTCTAATGACTTACAAATGAGGGAAAACAGACTTTGGACAAAATCAGAATTAAAAAGGAACATGATACTGCAATTAAACCTAGGGGACAAGGTATTTAAAATTTAGACTAATCCCTAAAATAGTTAATTTTAGCATGAATCATACTGAAACGAAGCCAGAACAAGAATCATTAAGAAACTTTTATCCTAAAATAGTTTTCACAAAAAGGGAAATTGTTGAATCTCATTAACCAAACTGCTATAACGAGCAACGCAAACAATAACAAAACGAAATAAAATTAAAAAGCAAACTCTGCAATTAACCTAAACCATGAAAGCTAAGCAAAAAAGAAAAATGACTATGAAATAGGAAAAGAAAAGAAAAAAAAACAAAAAGAAATTACCCAAAGCTTGATTTGAACCAGCCAGTTACAAACTTGGACAACTCTCGATGGTGCAAAAAATGAACTAAAACTAACATCAATTGATTGCTCTCATCAAGAACAATCGATTGATGTAGGTTTTGGGTTCACATGGACCAAATTTGCATGACAACTCAGAGAAAGAAACAGATCTAGGGTGAGGATTTGGGGGTATCAACGCTGGACTAATATTACAGGGAGTGTGGAGATTATGGAGGAGGAATTTGGGGTTGTTTGGTTGTCTTAGGGTGGAAGCCATGGTTGATGGGGATTTTATGGCGGCTAGGTCAAAGGTACATAGAGAAGGATACGTGAGGCGGCTAGGTCAAAGGTACAGAGATAAAGATACGTGAAATGGGGGAGTCTGACGAGTTTGGGGGTGGGTTTGGATATATATATATATGGGGATGGGTAGGTTAGTTCTCAGCCGTTTGATCAATGGAGATCAACGGCTAGGATTTTAATGAGTAAAACGGCGTTGTTTGGCTAGCCGGGGGGGACCTGGACCATGTATGTTTGGTTTTGGGCCTGGTTTGGGGTTTATTTGGGTAGGGATTTGGGCTTGTGCTGACTTGGGTATAGATGGCCCACTTTCAAAGCTAAATTAAACCTTTTCCAATTCTCTTTTTTCTTTTTGTTTTATTTTCCTTTTTTAATTAATTAAAACCCTAAATTAAATTCCTAAAATAATTAACTTGAAAAATTAATCTAATTATCTACTATAATATTTACAAAAAATTAGTTACTCCTAGATTAAAAGAGAAAATTACTAATCTAAAATTAAAAGCTAAAAATGCAAAAGTAAGCCAATTTTGTGATTTTTATTTTTAAATAAAACAATTAATTTACTATATAATCCTAAAAATATGAAAACAAAATCTCAATGCAATGCATGGCATTTTTGATATTTTTTATGGTTTTTAACAAAAGTAAAAATGCAAAGAAATGCAAACAATTAGCACAAATTTCCACAAAATCCTATAAGATTGCAAAAATAGAAAAAATTGTTTTATTATATTTTCTGGGAGTAATTCCTATTGGGCAAAAATCAAGTGCTCACAGCTGCCCCTCTTTGCTCGGAAATACGAAGAATTTTCATGGAAAGATAAAGTGAGAGGATACGAGCGATTTTTGCCCGTTTGGATACTCCGTGGGAAGCATTTTTGAAAGAGTTGACTGTACCTTGCTTCCGAGGTTACCTACATATCCTTGCTATAAGAAATTAGGTTAGTGTAGTTCAGAAAGTTTCGGTAGCTGGGACTACCGGGAAGCTGTGATTTCACTATTACTGCTGCTGCTACTGCTTGCTGAACTCCTTATTACACCAAGACAAAATAAAAGAAGATAGACTGAACTATGATCTATGAATTACAAGAATCCTATCTACGTATCTTCAACTTGATCTTGCAGTTCCTGCTACTCTGTTGACTTGTACTCTCTAGGTGAGCTCCCTTTGTTGCTAACTTGAATTGCATTCTGAAGTGAATTCCCTTATTTTCCAGATAGACGCCTGATTGCCAACACTTGAACTGTATTCCCGTGTTCTCCAGGTGGGTGCCTGATTGCCAAAAACTTGAACTGTCTTCCTTTGAAACTTGAATTGCTTTCCCTTGTTCTCCAAGTGGGCGCCTGATTGCTGAACTTGAACTATTTTTCCTTGAAACTGAAATTGCTTTCCCTTGTTTTCCAGGTGGGTGCCTGATTGCTGAACTTGAATTGTTTTTCCTTGAACATCGAATTGTTTTCCCTTGTTCTCCAGGAGGCGCCTGATTGCTAAACTTGAACTGTTTTTCCTTGAACATCGAACTGCTTTCCCTTGAAACTTGAACTGTCTTCCCTTGTTCTCCAGGTGGACGTCTGATTTCCAACACTTGAACTGTTTTCCCTTGTTCTCCAGGTGGGTTCCTGATTTCCAACACTTGCACTACTTTTTCCTCGAAACTTGAATCGTTTTCACTTGTTCTCCAGGGGGGGCCTGATTGCTGAACTTGAACTGTTTTTCCTTGAACATCGAACTGCTTTCCCTTGTTCTTCAGGTAGGTGCCTGATTGCCGAACTTGAACTATTTTTCCTTGAACATCGAACTGATTTCCCTTGAAACTTGAACTGTCTTCCCTTGTTCTCCAGGTGGTCGCCTGATTTCCAATACTTGCACTATTTTTCCTTGAAACTTGAACTTTTTTCCCCTGTTCTCCAGGTGGGTGCCTGATTTCCAACACTTGCACTGTTTTTTCCTTGAAACTTGAACTGTTTTCTCTTGTTCTCTAGGTGGGGGCCTGATTGTTGAATTTGAACCGTCTTCCTTTGAATATTGATGATTTACCTTGTTCACTAGGTGGAAGAAAGAGGTGTGACAATGCTTGATTGCTGAACTTGAACCGCCTTCCTTTAAACATTGTTTCTTTCCCTTGTTCTCCAGGTAGGTGTCTGATTACCAATATTTGAATTGTATTCCCTTGTTCTCCAGGTGGGTACCTGATTGCCAAAACTTGAATTGTCTTCTCTTGTTACTTAAGACTGTATTCCGTTGGAACTTGAGCTATTTTCCCTTGTTTTCCAAGTGGGAGCCTGACTGCTTATCTTGAATTGCTTTCCCCTTGAGACTGCTTTTCCTTTGAAATGTCTTCCCTTATTCACCAGGTGGGTGCTTGATTGCTTGAATTTGAACTGTTTTTTATTCTTGAAACTCGTGTTGTCTTCCCTTGTTCTCTAGGTGGGGGCTTGATTACAACAAAACAAACAAAACAAAACAAAAAATTTTTGCCCTAATTTGATATTGGGAACATCTGTGAGTGTTAACCGATTCTTGTTATCAAAATAAATTGTAAACAAAATTCCTTTATCCTGAAAATTTCAAACCAAGCCTCATCTCAAAAGTGAAAAACTAAAATGCCAAATTATATTTCCCAAAAGTAGACCTCTCTCAGACCTTGTTATTTGCGAGGGTCTCAAAACTTACTAACTCCTGTTATCCAGGAGGGTACTGGAACTTATTGTCGAGCCTATTAGGCATCCGTTGTCTTCTTTATATCACATCTTCTTTATGTCATTGTCTTGTTTTCTTTTCTTTATGTCATTGTCTCCTTTATATCTCTTCCATGCTTTTTCTTTTGGAATCTTATCTTTTCTTCTGATAGTTTTTCGATAGCTGTTGTCCATATTTTCCCTTATTCTAATTGGATATCTGGAATTATGTTATCTTTACCGTGGCATTTTGAACATAAATGGTCTAGATATTTCCGTCCAATAATCTTGCAATATCTTGTCTTTCCTCACAGAGGGTTTCTCCGGAACAAACGAAATTTCCTGCCCCTATTTCAATCAAAGAAAAATTTTGTCAGTTTGAAAATGTGGTAGTTAGTTTACGGCATTATTGCTGAGGGTGGCCTCTCCACTGCCATGATTTGTTCTGCTCCGCTGCATCTGACTGGCAAATAGTTATTTCACCTTCTGATTGAACCTTAACCATGAAACCCAGAATGACCCGAGTGCCCCATAATCAACCTGATATTTTAACATATTTGTCTCTCCTATCTGAACCTCTGCATTTCTCCCCACGATTCACGAAACCACTTAATAACTTAAACCCTGGCTAACACCATATTTTCCATTTTATATCATGATATTTCTGGCATGATATGGCTGCACTTTGCTTTTGTGCAATATGGGAGTTGGTAATAAGCTTTGCAATCCTTTCTTTTTGCTTAGCAAGGCTAACATTGAAAAGGCCTTAGAGGAGTAGACCCAAGAGGAAATGAAATGCAATGACTTTGAGAGTTAGAGAAGAAAAAATCAAAACAGAAGGACTGTTTGAGGAAGTAAAGGAAAAGGGACTTATCTGAGTGAGGTTGCTGGCATCAATGATCATGACATGCACTTTGGATTAATCAGTCCATTCCATTCAGTCAATCCTCTTTCAGTTTTCACACTTTATGCCTGGGGTTCCTACAATCTGATTCCTTTGCAAAGTCAACAATCTTATTCGGCTTGTAGTGCCCTGAAGGATTTTCACTTACAAACCTCTCTCATTTAATCGTCTCTCAACTCACCGTCGCCTTACGGTGCCCGTAAGGGTTTTCTCCAATAAGACTCTCTCATTTAAATTTCTCTCAACTTTCAATCGCCTTACGGTGCCCGTGAGAGTTTTCACCAACAATAACCTCTCATTTTTTTTTCTTTTTTTTTCTGTGCTGAACGGAGTGTTGCCCCTAATGTGATCATTCTCCTAATTTTCTTAACTTGGCTCCCCTTAAAGATTGATCGGAAGGTCTTTATTTGGACCGTAATGTGTGCTTTTGGATAGGGTTAGAAATAAAGGATATCATAAAGGCTCAAAACGACTTGAATGGGTTCAAAATTTACAACTTTTGGAATCAGATTTTTTACAAACCGCAACTTCTGCCCCAGTTTCCTTACTTGGGGGCTTTGAATTTTATTTTGATGGGACCGAACCGTGAGGCTGCCCATGTATCCTTAAAATGAATCAGGTCGAACGTAGTTCATGCCATAGGAATTGCTTTGTTGTTATTACTTTTCTCCATTCATTTTCTTTCTCTCCTTTTCCTTTTCTTTTCTCTTTTTTCTTTTTTTTCTTTTTTTTCCCCATTCTTTTCTCTTCTCTTTTCCTCTTTTTTTTCTTTGCTTACCTTTTGCGTTCGTGTTTCTGAATTTTTCTATTGATTCCAAAAGAGGGGTATGAAAGGAAATAAATAAGGCTCAAAGGTGTACCAAAAGGATAAAGGGTTTAGATTGCAGAATAAAATGCCTTCGTCATTCCAATATTCAAAATATGTCAAGTACAAACAATAAGATTTAAACCAAAGAAATCATACATAGTATCTTTTGACTGCATCAGAATTGATAGCCATATCTACACACCTGCCTTCTATATCTATTAAATACAAAGCACCATTGGACAACACTCTTATTACGATAAAGGGCACCTACCAATTTGGGGAAAACTTGCCTTTCGCTTCACCCTGATATGGACGGATGCGTTTCAATACTTGCTGACCTACTTCAAATTTCTGCAGACGCACCTTCTTGATACAACTGGCCATGACACACTGCTGCCAATCTTTTCTCATCAATCAACCTCAATTGCTCCATACGGGTTTTGACCCACTCATTATCATCAATTTCGGCTTCAGCAACAATCCGAAGGGATGGAATTTCAACTTTCGTGGGTATCATTGCTTTGGTGCCATATACCAACAAATAAGGAGTTGCACCTACTTAAGTGTGAACAGTAGTACGATAACCCAACAAAGCAAAGGGCAACTTCTCATGACATTGCCTAGAACCTTGCACCATTTTCCGAAGTATCTTCTTTATGTTCTTGTTGGCTGCCTCGAATGCTCCATTCCCCTTAGGGAGGTATAGGGTGGAATTTCGATGTGTAATCTTAAACTGTTGACACACTTCTTTCATCAGATGACTGTTAAGATTAGCACCATTATCTATGATGATCACCTTTGGGATTCCAAACCGACAAATGATATTTGAATGAACAAAATCGACCACTGCCTTTTGGTCACAGATTTGAAAGTTTTAGCTTCAACCACTTAGTAAAGTAGTCAATGTCCAGCAGAATGAACCTGTGCCCATTGGATGCTGCTAGCTCAATTGGTTCGATGACATCTTTACTCCAAGCAACAAAGGGCCATGGTGCGGACATTGTATGCAATTCAAATGGCGGATAATGAATCAAATCTCCGTGTACTTGGCGTTGATGACACTTGGGCACAAAACGGATGCAATCTCGCTCCATAGTGATCCAATAATAACCTACTCGAAGAATATTTCTTGCCAGAACATACCTACTCATATGCAGCCCTCAGATTCCAAAATGCACTCCGATCATGATAGTCGTGGCTTGTCTAGCATCTATACGTCTCAACAATCCAAGATATGGAGTTCTTTTGTACAAAACTCCTCCACTGAAGAAAAATCCACTCACCAAACATTGAATTGTTCTCTTTTGATCCGCCGTGGCTTGTACTGGATATACCCCCGACTTGATGTACTCCCTGATATCGTGGAACCAAGGTTCACCGTCAAGTTCTTCTTCCACCATGTTACAGTAAGCATGCTGATCATGGACCTGAATATGCAAAAGGTCAATATAAACCTTATCTGGATGATGTAACATCGATGCTAGAGTGGCTAATGCGTCAGTAACCTCATTGTGGATCCTAGGGATATGCCTGAACTCTAGTGATCTGAAACACTGACAAAGATCCTACAAACATTTTCGAAACGGTATGAGCTTCAAATCTTGAGTCTCCTATTCTCCCTAAATCTGGTGCACTAACAGATCAAAATCTCCCAAAACCAGCACTTCCTGGACTCCCATGTCCATAACTAACGTTAAACCCAGAATGCACGCTTCGTACACGGCCATGTTATTAGTACAATAGAAATAAAGCCGAGTAGTGAAAGGGTATTGATGCCTTGCTTCAGAAATGAGTACAGCTCCTATTCCAACACCTTTCATATTAGCAGCCCCATCAAAGAAGAGTTTCCAACCGGGCTTTTCATCCTTCTCGACCTCATCAATATGCATTACCTCTTCATCAGGAAAATAAGTCTTTAAAGGTTCATATTCTTCATCTACCAGGTTCTCGGCCAAGTGATCGTCCAAAGCTTGGGCATTCATCGTTGTCCGAGTTATATACAATATCAAACTCCGTGATCAAAATATGCCACTTTGCGAGCCTTCCTGTGTGCATGGGCTTCTAAAAGATACACTTTAAAGGATCTAGGCGAGAAATAAGGTAAGTAGTGTAGGATGACAAATAATGCTTCAACTTCTGTGCTACCCAAGTCAGGGCACAACATGTCCTCTCAAGGGGAGTATACTTAACCTCATAAGATGTGAAATTCTTGCTGAGATAATAGATGGCTTGCTATTTCCTGCCAGTGATGTCATGATGAACCAACACACAACCAAATGAGTTATCCAGGACTGTCAAATAAAGAATCAAAGGTCTCCATGGTTCCGATGGGACCAACACAGGTTGATTTGACAAATACTCGTTGATCTTATCGAACGCTTCCTGACACTCATCAGTCCATTTGACCGCAATATCCTTCTTTAGCAACTTAAAGATGGTCTCACAGGTTGTTGTGAGCTGAGAAATAAACCAGCTGATGTAGTTCAGCCTCCCTAGCAGACTCATCACCTCGGTCTTGTTCTTTGATGGTGGTATTTCCTGGATAGCCTTGATTTTTGACGGATCCAACTCAATGCCCCGCCAACTAACTATCAACCCCAACAATTTCCCAGATGGAATACCAAAGGCAAACTTTGCAGGGTTGAGCTTAAGATTGTACCTGCAGAGCCATTGGAAAAACTTTCTCAAGTCTCTAACATGGTCAGACTGTTTCCTAGACTTTATGATCACATCATCCACATAATTCTCAATCTCCTTATGTATCATGTCATGGAATATGGTAGCCATTGCCCTCATGTAAGTTGCCCCAGTGTTTTTCAAACCAAATGGCATAACCCAGTAGTAATATATTCCCCATGGCGTAATGAATGTCGTCTTTTCCACATCATCCTCATCCATTAAGATCTGATGATACCGCGCATAGCAATCCACAAAAGACCTAATCTCATGCTTAGCACAATTGTCGATCAAAATGTTTATGTTTGGCAGTGGGAAGTTGTCCTTTGGATTTGCTTTGTTGAGATCACGGTAATCAACACACACTCTGGTCTTACCATCTTTCTTTGGCACAGGCACAACATTAGATAACCAAGTGGGATACCGCGTGACTCGAATAACCTTTGCATCAATATGCTTTGTGACTTCTTCTTTAATCTTCACACTCATGTCGATCTTAAACTTCCTTAATTTCTGCTTGACAGGAGGGAATGCTGGATCAATTGGCAATTTATGGACCACCAAATCAGTACTCAAGCCTGGCATATCATCATACGACCATGCAAAAATATCCTTATATTCCAACAATGCTTTAATTATTTTTTCCCTGATTTGCGATTCAAGATGGACACTTATCTTAGTTTCTTTGACATCATCTGGATCTCCTAGACTGATTGCTTCCGTTTCATTTAGATTTGGCTTGGTTTTTTCTTCAAAATGACTTAGTTCCTTACTAATCTCCTCAAATGTCTCATCCTCATCATATTTTGATTCATCATCACACTCTACTTCTTGGATTATTATTTCAGAATTAGATTGACTTTTAAGACTTGGCCAAAGATTCCCCATGCATGTCATGTCATTGAAACCAGCATAAAAATAACTCTATAGAGAAGAAAAGAAAAAAAAATAAAACTATCAGGAATGATGGAAAAAGGAAAATTACATTTCATTGAAAATAAAGGATAATAGGGTTTGTACATCAAACAAGCAAAAAATAAAAATTTGGGTTACAACCCTGAAATAACCCAAATAGAAAGGAAAACAAAACAAACTACCAAAACTCCTTCCGAGTAGGAAAAGGAGTAGCCTTCATTGTTAAGCTTTACATTCGGCCCAACAAATTGCACGTCTGCTTTGCTGGAGCCTTCTCCAACTTCTATCATGTTCACTTCATCAAACAACCTCTGGAACCTTTCAATCAACTCTTCATCAATGTCAACCACAGAACTTGGAACTGTTGTCACTGGGCGTTTCCTGGCACTGGGCTTGACAAAAGACCCGAAGAGACGCGGGATAGGCTTCGGAAGTTCCCATGCCTTCTGTTTCATCCTTTTAGCCTTTTTCACATCTGCCACTGTGTGTTTGAATCCAAGACCAAACCTACCCAAATTTTTAGGAAGGGACACTAGTTGTACGATACCCTGCAAGGATGCACCCAGACCTTTACCTGGCATAAAGCCATTTTTCAGCATTTTAGAGGCCACCATGACGGATGCAGAGGCTATCTTTGGAGTTGGAATACATTTCCCTTCTAGAACCTTCTTGACCGGCATTGTTTCAAAAACTTGATAGACCCAAGGCCCTTTGTTATCTCCGGCCTCGATAAACGGGACAAAGGCATCACTATGAGCACATAAATTCTCTTCACTATGCACGATGATCTCCTGTCTGTCCCACTCGAACTTGACCATTTGGTGCAAAGTGGATGGGACTGCTTTGATAGCATAGATCCAAGGCCAACCTAACAGCAAATTGTAAGAGATAGGCTATGTCCAGTACCTGAAACTCCATGGTGAATTCCACCGGTCCTATTGTCAATTCAAGCACTATATCACCAACTGAATCTTTTCCTCCACCGTCAAAACTTCAAATGCATATGATGTTCTTGTAAATCCTCTCATCATCAACTTTTAACATGTTCAGAGTATAGAGAGGGCAAATGTTTTCACTATAACCATTATCAACTAACACCTTGGTGTCCACAGAATCTTCTCAAATTACCGTAAGATATAGAGCTTTGTTATGTTCAGTACCTTTCACAGGAAACTCATCATCAGAGAAGGTGATCTTGTTCACCTAAAATATCTTGTTGGCGATTTTCTCCAAGTGGTTTACTGTGATTTTGTCATGGACATGAGCTTCGTTTAGAATTTTCATCAAGGCCCGATGATGCTCATTTGAATGGATCAGCAATGATAGCAAGGAAATCTGAGCAGGCGTCTTTCTCAACTGCTCTACAGTGGAGTAATCTTGTGCCTTCATTTTTCTCAAAAACTCCTCTTCTTCTTCTTCTTCAGTGACCGCTTTCTTTACTGGAATTGGATTATCTCTAGATGTTTTAGCTTTTCTCAACTCTTCCGGGGCAAAGCATCTCCCCGATAATTTAATCCGTGGGCTTCGTTGACTTCTTCTTTCACTTAATTTCCCTTATAGGTCACTATCACCCGTTCATAGCTCCATGGGATAGCCTTGGTGTTGACTACCGGCAACTGGGTTACAGGCTTGATGATGACAGGGTCCATACGGGCACCCTCTACAATTATGATGGGCTTACTCGCCAACCCTAGCACGACCACCTTTTACTTATCTTTCTTTGCTACAACATTACTTGGGGATCTTTTCTCAGCCACCACAATGGCTCACCATTTGTCATGCTCAACTTGTTCATGGATCCTTCAACTATTGGTTTTTTGACTGGCTTGACCTCACCAGACCGAATCATCATAACGGATTATGAAGGCTTTTTGGGCTCCTCTTCCTTGTGTACTATCTCGATCATGTTTGTTTTCTCGTGGATTGGCAATGGGTTCTGATTGATGTTGGGTGCCTCCGAAGTTTGGACCATAGTTTGGTTTATGTCGATGAGCTCCTGGATGGAATTTTTCAAGTGCTAGGAAAACTCTGTATCATGCCCCGGAGTACCAGAACAATATGCAAAGCTCAAGGAGTAATTAAGATTCTTTGGAGGAGGGTTCGGCAATTTTGACTCAATTGGCCTCAGCACATCCAGCTGCCTCAATCTATGGAATAAACTGGTATAAGATTCCCCCAATGGGGTGAAAATTTTCTTCCGATACAACCTCTCGTGTTTGAACGCTGGATTGGGCCGGAAACCTAGGCCGGCAGGGTTTTGGTAGGCTTGTGTGGGTGGGTAAGAATTTTGTGGAGCTGAGTAGGTGTTTTGTGGGGCTGGGGCACGCCATTGTGTGTAGGGACGAGGTTGAGTATATGACTGGCGTGGTGGACAAAAATCTGAGGGTCTGATGACGGGAAGTAATGTTGGGGTAGATTATATGGGGTTTGGGTGTAGGTTTGATGATGGGATCGAGGCTGGGTATAATGGTGTGATGGGCCCCTTGTTATACCCCATTTTAACACCGATCAAACTAGAGTATAATATATTGGTAATTCTGAAGATTTAATTAATTAAAGAGAGTCGCCACCTAATTATTTTAACGGTGAATTAGGACACCAAATTTAGCTAAATAATACTTAAAGTTAACTCTGTTTTATGGTCTGCTTAACTTAAAAGTTCTAGGTAAGGGTTCTAGTTATCTCAAACGGAAGGTGTAAGGCATCTTTTAAGATCCATTTAAAAAATGATTAACCGGCTAAATTTAGGTTAATTTTAAATATACGTGTAGCAATTCTTAGTATTTGAGAAAATGACTAAAGTATTAAAAAATATGACTAAAGTGGATATATTATGTATACGCAAGTTACTGGAAAATGATTTCTTTAAATTGGATATAAAATACTAGTGTTGTAATATATTAACGATAATTTAATTTTGGCTAGTAGGATCCAAAGAAAAAGCCTTGAAATAAACAAGTCTTGTTCGGTACTAAATTTATCAAACCTGGACTAAAACACTAACGATATTAACAAAACCAATTAAAGAGGACAAACTTCTAGTTCAAAGAGTAGTAAGGCTCGTTAGCAAATTCTTCTTTACTCTTTTCAATAAATAGTTTAGGACCAAAATCTAAAACTATTATTCCAAACAGTTGTGGTTTCCTTTTTAAAAGAAAAAATGAGACTTAAGAAAAAGATATACACAAGTTATAATTTTGGTTTAAATAATTAGTTCATCTATAAAAATCCCAAAGTTGTAAGCGGACTTGTTTTATCAATTTCAAAGTGAACCTATAATTTAACACATGTGGTATAACTCCTGTAATAGTATCATCTTTAAATCTTAATGGTGACTCTCAAATATTATAAAATCCTAAACTTGAGGTAAAACCCGAATACATAAATAAATCAACGATCTTAAAAATTAGACAAAGAATGAATGGAAGAAAGAAAGAAGTAAGAAAAACGCCATAGGCGCCCCCAAGCATTTCGCTTGTTTTCTTGATATCTGGTAAACTCTAAGAAAATATGTTGTATCGACTCCATGAGAAAGTATGGGGAGTCTCTCATTAAGACTCCATGCGTGGATAAGGAGAGTCGTGTCGCTCCAAGTGTTCATGCAAAGAAACGGGGGAAAATAAAGATTAGTAAAGAAGCCCTATACTAATGTAAGGACAATTAAAACGCACCAAATTAAAGAAACGTATCAATTCACAATTTTTAACTTCCAGAAATTTTACATTACTACGAAAAGAACTTCATATGTCCCTTACTAACATCACATTCTTTACAGGAGTATGTACCCCATTATATATTTCTACTCCTTTTTCATAAACCATGAAAGTAGTTGTTTTAAAACCCATAGGTTAACATGCTAGGTATAAACACGTCATTTATTCTTCATTTGAGTCCTACACGACTGTTGTCTAGAGGTGAAAGATACAAAATAAATCAAATCTTCACTTAACAATGCACATTTAGCTAAACTTATCTTAAACAAAGTGTTCAATATCATAGGGCAAAACGTCTAAAGCGAAAGGTTCAAAATTATATTTGCTACTAACATATGAACCAAGGGGACCAGTTCTCATAAAAAATTTAATCCTTAAGTCAGATTAATAATCTTAATGGCTAACATATTTTCATGGTCATCATTTATTTATGATAGGTATAAAAGTACAAATATTGATGGAACATAACTAAGCTTGGACTAACAAGTAAGATCTCACTGAATATTCGTTAGTCATATTTAAGTCACTCCAACATTCCCCTTTGATCATGGTTCTAAATTGTTACAAGAAACTATGAAGTTAACAAATGGCATTATCTTTAGATGATGATGGAAGCCTAATACATCTCTTCTGGCAGACTTTAAAAATACGAAAGGACATAATTTCTAGATGATGAAAGGTAATAAATAATACTATCTTTTGGTTGAATAAAATTTATTAAACCCATAAGCATGGTATCTAAAGTTTACCTATGAACTCAAGTAGTCATCTTTTAGCAGAATTATTGGCACAGAGAGTCACAAATAGAAGATTCAACAAAGATACCCTATTTTTGAATAGATGGACAAGCTTCTACCTCAAAATGAGTTTGCAATATGGAAGGGGATTTTAAGTGACATGCCGTAGCAACTACCCGCTCTACCAAATTTCTTTCGAACATAAGAATTCCAACAAAAATGCTATCCGAATCGACATTGAACCAAGTATTATATTTTATCACAGTTTCTTCACTTAAATATATGATGAGATATAATACATCCTAAATTCTGATTTCTATTACATGAGGAGCAAATAAGTACAACAATAGTTTCTACGAGAAAATACTGAAAAGAGATATATCACATGATTTCTAATACATAGCCAGTAAATAAAATACTTAACTCATAATTTCTAACACATAGCCAGCAAATAAAAATACTTAACACATGATTTCTAGCAAAGCGACAAACACAGAATGATGGCTTGAATCAAACAACATCGAAGATTAACAAGAAGCACTTTGAATATAAAAAAATTGCAATGAAACTAACAACATTTTTCACAATATGTGCAGAATTTCAAACACGCTTAGTACGTCAGAATAGAAAAAAAATAGAGAAAGAAATATACTGACCTTTTGTGGTGACGCAAACAGGGGCGAGAGTCAAGGGACTATCTCAGGCCTCGAATCTCGCTAACCCGAAGGCAACAAATCGCCAAAAATAAAAAATAAAAAATGAAGAGTACTGCTAGGAGCAAACGGAGAAGTAAGAAAGAAAGCTAGAATTTTTGGAAGAAGAACAGTAAATTTTAGGGGGTAGAGGCGGCTGAAGCTTGTGTTTAAGGAGAGAGCAAGCGGCTTCGAACAAAGTCTAGGGTGAGAAGTCCGCTAACAACCCCTCACCGAAAATCTCTACAAAAGCGAGTATTTATAGGCTGATTTCTAGGGCTCTTGGTTTTTTGAGCGGAAGATTACAATTTTTGGATTTTGAATCTTCATCATGGTCAAGATGCCCGTTTGAATTTTGACCATGAGAGGCTAGGGAGGCGGGTAGCCATTGCAGGTTTCAATAAAGAGGGGACAGAGCTTCTTGCCATAAAAGGGCGAAGCATTTGCTGGCTTCAGTTGGAGGAGAGTCTGCTTTTCGCCAAAAGAAGAAGAAGCACGTTATGGAGAAGATGATGAGAGAGTTTATATTCCTTGTTATGTGAGAAGCAAATGAGGCCATTGGATCAAGATCCAAGGGCTAGGATTGAGGATCTAGGGGGTTCTATGGCTATGGCTAAAATTGAGGATTTTGTTTTGTGCCTGATTTGGTTGGCTGAGTGGGTTAAATAAATGGGCCAACTATGAATGAATTGGTCTTTGGATATTTGGACTTCATGGGCTTGCTGATGGCCGAAAATGGGGCTTCAAATGGTCCTGAAAGTAGTAGTAGTAGTAGTATATTAAGTAAATAATAATAATTAGGTCTAGTTTGGAAGAAAGGAGGGATAAAATTGGATGTCAACACCCCTCGGTCCAAACCACGATCCTGAATCAACTGTTGCAACATCTTCCTTCTTCTTTCCGATCACTCCCCCGATACCATTCTGAATGGCTTGGGTATTCACTTTGATGGCCGAGTAGCTCATGATTTTGCTTGACTTAAGCCCTTCTTCCACTATTTCACCCATCTTCACTACTTCGTTGAAAGATTTGCATATGACCGATATCAGATGGTAAAAAATTACTCTACTATTTCATTTTCCTCCATCGAGGGGTTAACTCTTGCCGCTTGTTCTTTCCAGGAAAAACCATATTCCCTGAAACTTTCACTAGGCTTATTCTCAATCTTGGACAAAGAAAAACAATCTAAAACAATCTAGATGTTGTATTGGAAATGACGAGCAAATGCTTGGGCCAAATCAACCCAGGTATACCATCTGTTGTGATCCTGACGAGTGTACCACTCCAATGTCGTGCCACTCAGAATCTGGCCAAAGTATGTCATCAACAGCTCATCTTTCCTACTGGCTCCTCTCATTTTACTGCAAAATCCCCTCAAGTGGGACACCAGGTCTCCATGCCCATCATATAGTCAAATTTAGGCATCTTAAATCCCATAGGCAACTGAACAACGGGAAATAGACACAAATCTTTGTAGGCTACGCTCACCTGGCCTCCCAATACCTACATGTTTCTAAATTATTGTTCCAAGCTTTTTACCTTCCTGAACATCTTCTCCCGCTCTGGGTTTTTAGGTGGTTTCTCAGTCTCAACTGGAAGGTCGTAATAAAGAGTGTAGGAGTAATGATCTGGGGCCTCGAAAGTAGGCTTCCAGGGATAGTATTGGTTATCTTGGGTCTAGAATAAGGGCTTACCGGAGGATCGATGGAGTGTAGTGGGTGGGGGTGCTACGAAAATAGGGGTGGCCGGTGGAGGGGGGTATGTGATTGGTTTAGCTGGTGGTGCTTATGTAGTTTGAGAAGCCCTGATAGTGGTGGTAATGGGGGAAGTCTGGTGCATGTTGCAGAGATGAATAGAAAATAGGAGGTTCTTGAGATTGAGCTAGTGGCAGGATGAAAGCAGGTTTGGCGGAGTATGATGGTGGTGGATGCCCTTTCATCCATGCTTGGTACATCTCTGCCACTTAGTGTTTCAACTTATGTAACTCCTCTTTCAGATTAACATCAGACTCTTCTCCCTCCCTCGACGGATCAATAATATTTGCATCCAGTTCTTGGCCAGCCATGATCAACTTGTCTTTAAACCTGGTGTTGTATGGGTGGGTTACCAGAATGCCAAAAAAATTAACCACCTGCCTATACTTGATAACAACAAGAAAACTTATTAGCGATTAGACCTTAACAGATAGACAACCGCACGTTGGGGATGCAATGCACCTAAGCAGTTAACCATTTCTATTATGCATTTGAACGGCCGCTTGCGTTATCCCGGCTTTAACTAATTTTCATTTTGAAATTTCTTTCTCCCTTTCCTTTTCATTCTTGCTTTTCTTTGCCTGATTCTTGTCTTTGTTCTTTTATTCTCTCATTTTTCCTCTCTTGTTCTGCCATTATTTCTTCCTTGCAATTTTCTTGTTTTCTCTCCCTTTTTTTCTTTTCATTTTATGGTTATGATCGAATCATATAGGGATTGCCTACATATCATGACGTCACATGAATTAGAACAAGCGTAGTTCTAGGGACATGTGCGTAATAAAATAAAAAACATTTTTGGGGTTTTCATAACATAAAATAAAATAAAACATCTTGATTACGACAACTTCCCCTACTGATTTAAACATAAAGACTGACAGACTCGATGAGTGGACCAACAAACTTCAAAAGAAAACTGGAAATACAGACTCGAAAATGAACTAACAAAATACAGACTCAAACAAAGTCAAGAATAAATAAGTGCCTTAACTATTGCTCTATTTGGCCTTATTGCGGGCCTTTGTGCTCTTCTTGGAGGCAAAACAAATCATCCATAATCTGTCGGACAAAAATCATAACTGAAGCGAAGAGCATGGACCTGGTCATGTCCTCACATTCATTGCACTTCATCATAATGTAGTCTGCAATTCTCCTAACCATTTCGCTGATAATACCCTTCTCCTGTAGCAACCGTCCGATCTGCTAAGTTCTGGCATCCAAAACTTGTTCGGCTATATGATTTTGCTCTTGAAGCTGCTTCAAGTCTTTTTCTAACTACGCCATCCGGGCATATCAGTGATCCCTTTCTGCTTTGAAGTCTCGCCTGCTTGGCCATTTCATTCTCAAGGACATTAACCTTTTTCTTTATACTCACCATTCCTTTGTCATACTTCTCCTTCAGTTGTCGAACAAAACTGGCTTGTCCCTCTGCATTCTTAGCTAACTTGGCTCGGGCATTTGCTAGTTCAGCTTCAGTCTTTTGCAACTCATCCTCATAGTCGCGTTCTTTTTGCGTAAGGCTGTAGATGAGTTTTTCATCTTTTCTGCTTCCTAGCTACCTTAAGACCCTCTGCGGTACATATGGCTAGACACTCCTCAAACCCATAAACCTTAGGTAACCCTTGATAACCGTCATGTATATGGCTTCTGTCATATGGAGCCATCCTATAGTCCACTCGACCTGGCTTGCGACCCAAACTTCAAACCCTTCTTGTGCATTGTAGTCTTTCACCCTTTCCTCATAACTCTTGATGAAGTTATTCGTGCTCGAACCATAACTCATGAATTTGGGGTGATGGCGGAGTTACTCGATCAACCATATTTGTAGAAGAATATTGCAACCATCAAAGAATTGAGCCCCGGCTTTGCATGATGTCAATGCTCGATAAATGTCTGTCAGTACTAACGGAGCAAGTGTATGATCTTTCTTGGTAGTGAGGATTTGCACAATTCTTGCCAAACGGATATCCACTTTCCCTTTTGTATTTAGAAAGACCATGATCCCCAAAAATGCCATAATAAAAGTGAACCGACGATGAATTTGCCAGAGGCCCTTATCTTGTTTGTTTATCAAACACTTTTCATGCGTTTCGAACCTAGTTGAGTTCCCGAACCTGAAGTACAAGAAGTAGAAAGAACAATACCCTTTTCCTACATGGGCCTTCTTTATCTGTTTACTGATATTCCGGAGGTCAAAGAACTTGTGCACTGAAGGAGCCCTCAAAAATATAAGTTGTTGTTTCTTCAAGTCCCGGACAAACTCAATATATCCGGCCATCTCCTCGAGAGTAGGGGTGACCTCAAAGTCCGAAAAGTGAAAAACATTATGGACGAGATCCCAAAAAGTTACCAAAGCCTTGATTAGATCTTCTCATGGTTTGACTTCCAGAATGTTTAAAAGGCCACCCAACTGCTCTTTCACCCAATCCTCACCCTCTTCATCTAGATCATTCCACCATATACGCAGCTGTAACTTAGCTTGTTCTATGACAAATTCTGACGGATTCTGGACAGTGTTCATTTGTATCTGTGGAAGGTTATGGTTAGGCTTTACTTTGGTGGACTTTTGTAAAATAGGTTTTCAAATTTTTA
The DNA here is from genome assembly GCA_026770625.1 of Nicotiana glauca. Classification (NCBI taxonomy): domain Eukaryota; kingdom Viridiplantae; phylum Streptophyta; class Magnoliopsida; order Solanales; family Solanaceae; genus Nicotiana; species Nicotiana glauca. Next base: position 93,654 of record MU737777.1, on the reverse strand, counting down.
AAAGAAAAATAAATGGACCCTAACCCCCTCCCCTCTATACTACTTTAGCAAAAGTGGTCGTTTTTGCAAACGTGGCCCCTTCACAATTCCAAATAAATTTTGAAGCCGGGGAGAATTACTTTGTGGAAAAATGACACTTTACCGACAGACTCATCCGTTCTTTTCGAAAATAGCCCTTCGACAACTGAAGATACTCTAAGGCTAACCCGGTAACAACGCTTTAAGACATTACTGAAGCTGGATCGGCTTATTCTTTGACCAAAACCCTAAACTACATTTATCCGACCATTTACTCTTTTTCTTTTTTTTTCCTCAAAAAATAAGGTCGAACCTTTTGTAGTTTGCCTAAGTATCCCACATCAGGTGAGAATCTGACATGCGTAGTTCAGTCAGTTTTGACACATTTGAAAAGGACACAGTATTGACTTATTTTGAAATGATTCTTTTTCTTTTCCTCTCTTTTTTTTGAAAATTTTTGACAGAGTTTCAGGATATTTCCAAATACCGGAGATTTTTCAGAGCCAGGCTTTGTTTCCTTCCCTAATCACTCTTGGTTTTTCTCTTGATTTATTTTTGCTAGTCGGTCAACATGCAGGACGAAACAAATAAATGTTTACATAGCACGTAGGATGCATCAGGATGGTCTGTTATTTTGGGGTACACCTTTCCTAGACGGAACCAACTCCTGTATTAAGTCTCCAAAGTCAAATGCACATTATGCAAACAAAAGTTCCCACTAGATATCCGATATAAGGCTGTGTTTTTCTAGGTTTAAAACTTGTGGTAGTGTTCTAGACCTGGCTTTACCCGAGCGAACACTCGAGCTGAAGAGGGGGTAACGTACCTGGAGCACTGAAGTCTACCCACCTTGTTGTTGGTCCGACCTCGTTCTATTTGGTATAACTTCTACAGAAAAAGTGGGCCACGCGAATATGTGCACCATTTTTAGAAGACTCAGAGGGATGGCGTAAGACGACAGTTATATACAATTCAAATAATATCAAAGAAGTAAATAGGCAGCAATTGGCACAAAAGTTTCACAAAATAAAGTAATATTAGCAATAAATAAAGCCAAATAAAATAATAAAAACAAGCTCGAATTCTTGAACCCTGAACCAGAGATTGTGGGTTCGATCCCCAGCAAAATCGCCAGAGCAATCACACCTCCTTTTTACTACACCCAAAAGGAGGTATAAGGGAGTTCTTTCCAATTTAAGTAACAACCAAAACGTGATTATTTTATTTAAAATTCAGAGTCACCACGTGAGATAATTTATGGTGTCCCAAGTCACCGGTTTAAAATCCCGAATCGAGGAAGTTTTACTCTATTTATGGTCTGCGAACACAAAAATTCGGGTAAGGAATTCTGTTAACCCGAGAGAAGGTGTTAGGCATTCCCGAGTTCCGTGGTTCTAGCACGGTCACTTTGATCATACTTGGCTCAAACAAATTGTTTGATTACTGATTTTAGAACCTATGTGCATTTGTCTCTTTTAATCAAGAAACCATCTTGAAACGGGTCACGCGTGCGTGTACTCAATTGTTCAGCGCATAAAAAATTATGTCATGCGAACGTATCCACAATTAATAATGCTTTATTATTATTAAGAAAGTTTGGCCAAAGTTATACGAACGCATACTCCAGCTTTATTTTTAGAATCGTGATTATGTCACGCGAAGTGTACACAATCACGATGGTATATTAAACATGCCTAAAGCAAACTACAAATATCATTTTTAATATTTAAGTCATAAAATTAATACGAGGGCCATGAATGATTAAATTGGATGGCACACCTCGGACTATATGAACTAAATTTAAATTAGCGGCCTATTAAAATAATTTTATTATTAAGAAAAGTTTGATCGAAGTTGCGCGAACGCATACTTTGAATTGGTTTTTAGAATCGTAATTATGTTATGCGAACGTATACACAATCACGATGGTATTTTAAATGTGTCTAACCGCTTTTCTAAGAATATTTATTTTTAATATCTTATTATAATATTTGTGAGGGTTGTTGTTGTTTTTGTATAACATTTGTGAGGGTCATAGATGATTTAGTTAAAATGGCACACCTCAATCTATTTAATTAGGCCTAAAGGATATCCTTATTTGCAAATGACTTAAACTTAGTAAATTACAATTAGTAAGAAAGTTGGGGATACTGGACCTTTAATTAATTAGAGCCAATTTCGGTTTGTTCTTAGACCCAGCAAATTATTAAAAGGGAAAACTGGGCTCATAAACAAGCCCAGAAACGTGGCTGGGCATAAGATCGTCCATAACCAAGTGGACCAGTTGATCCAGCTCAATTCGTTACTCGAGATGGGCTATTTGAGAGGTAATAAAAGCTGAAGAGGTTTGGGCCTAAAATTGAGCCCAATAAGAGAATGGTAAACATGCAACAAGCTGATAGACAAATATCCAAATTCACAACATTCAAATAATCACGATATATACTTTCTTTTTTGGAGAGAAAAAAAATGTTCTACTATTAATGCTAACACTATACATTTAGGATTTGAAAGTACTCATTAGCTATGCTGGATTCACATACACAACTATCCTAAAATAATTTTAAACTGGTAATATAAAATAGTTGTCAAACATATAGTCTCCTGCTCGAATTATAACCCTCAAAATGACCCCAAATGTTTAAGACCAAATCCTAAAAAGGACCTAAGGCTATGGAATCAGGCCATGCACCAACCCAGAATTGAAAATCAAACAATGACCCAAGCAAAACTTAAACCAAACCAACAAAATACTCCACACCCGACTTAGACCTGTACTACAGAACACTCAAACATTCTAAATATTCAATCACAAAGACCCTTATCCCAAATCACAAAACACCATAATAGGCTAAGATCCTAAATCATTACTTGAAGATGAAATATAACATCGGCAATATAAATGAACAAAAGAACACATAATACAAAACTGACTTAATATAAAATTTGGGCAAAACTTTAAAGACCACATAAACTTTCAACAAATTTAATATTCATTCTTAAGTCTCCACACTTGTTACAGGGTTTCAGATTTGCACTTCACATATTACTCAAGATCCAAGCAATACCTGTATTTCAAAAAAGGAAAAAAGAGTGGGGATTCAGCAGTAGCAGCGGGAGTAACACAGCAAAACAAAAGCAGTCACAGCTTCCAAAACTAAACCATACTTCAGCCCTTTTTGAATTCGAAAATTTCAAAGAGTTTCTTCTAGTTTTCTTGTCAAAACCAGAAAAATCTTCAGCTAAGCAATGCAGAAAACTTTTTCTTCTCTTTTTTTGTAGGGTTCAAGGTCTGTTTATGTAGTTCAGAACTGATGCAGGGAAATATGTTTTCCAAAATCTGGTCCTAAAGTGAAGGAAGGACACTGATTTATAGGCCTCTAAGGCCATGTGCTCAAAAACAGCTTTGGGAATTATTCCCAGCCTTCAAGGCATCTTTTTTAACCACTTGGACAGCTGGTTGTCCCTTATTGGCTCAGTATTTTTGTGCTAACCAAATGGGGACAACTGCCCCAGGTTCTAAAACCTTCCTATACCAATCCTTATCTGAAAATTCTATTCCTGTTTCCCAAATTAACCCCTAAGTTCTTCGTTGTTCACTTAAATCCTCCCATGTAAGTTTTTGTTTGTTCAATTAAGACCCTCCAAATGTCTAGTGACTTACAAATGAGGGCAAACGGTCTTTGGACAAAATCAGGATAAAAAGGGAACATGATACTGCAATTAAACTAGGGGACAAGGTATTTAAAATTTAGACTAATCCTTAAACTAGCTAATTTTAGCATGAATCATACTGAAATGAAGTAGAAACAAGAATCATTAAGAAACTGTTATCCTAAAACAGTTTTCACAAAAAGGGAAATTGCTGAATCTCATTAACCAAACTGCTCTGACGAGCAATACAAACAACAACAGAACAAAAAAAATGAAAAAGCAAACATTGTAATTAACCTAAACCATGAAAGTTAAGCAAAAAGAAAAATAACTATGAAAGAGGAAAAGAAAAGAAAAACAAAGCAAGAAGAAATTAACTAAAGCTTGATTTGAACCAGCGAGTCGCAAACTCGGACAACTCTCGGTGGTGTGAAAAATGAACTAAAACTAACATCAATCGATTGATGTAGGTTTTGGGTTCACATGGACCAAATTTTCATGACAACTCAGAGAAAGAAACAGATCTAGGGGTTTCAATGTAGATTCGGGATTAATGAAAAAGAATGAGGATTTTGGTGAAATCAACATTTGACTAATGTTCAAGGGAGTGTAGGGAGTGTGGAGGAGGAATTTGGGGTTGTTTGGTGGTGTTGGGTGGAAGCCATAGTTGATGGGGATTTTAGGGCGGCTAGGTCAAAGGTGCAGAGAGAAGGAAACGTAAAAATTGGGGGGGG
>MU737777.1:54254-83678 GCA_026770625.1 Nicotiana glauca | reverse complement strand
TAACAAACCAAATACCGATAACGAAACATGAAGAAGCAATAAACGGGGAAAACGGAGCAGTAACACATGAGATGACGGGTCGGGTCGTCACATCCTCCCCAACTTAAACAAACGCTCGTCCTCGAGCGTACCTAGAGTTGTCCTAGAAGCCAACCAATAGCTGAATGACCTTACCAAGCATATACCCGAGGTGATCCCACGTCACCCTATCTCGCATTGGTCCGATAACACAATATAGCTGAAATTTCACAGTACATCTAGACCATTAATCGTAGAACCACATTGCACTTTTCGAAATCATACACAAGATCAAAACCTCACATCTATACTCAGAATAAGCCTGAACCAGCTGTAATAACCCTCAATCACATGACATACTATATAGATCAACACTCGAAATGATAAGTTCTATTCACAGCAGTTGCCCACAATACCCGGATACCGGCAGAAAACCTCTTATCAACTAATGCCTTATTCCAACATATTCATATACTGCCAGCGATAAATGAAACACACAATAAATCGTAACTATTTCTCAGATCAACAATTCATGAAGCCACTCACTTTTAGACTAATACCATAGCAGATTCCGAGCAGAACCTCGACATTATCCTTCCAACAAGCTGAAATCAAATCTGTTCGTATTCACTAATGACTCCAACGATCACCTCGAATCCAACACACCACTCTGGTGATATGACACCTCAATACAAGCCTAAGCCACAACTTGCATACTACACGCACCAATAAGAAACGATTTGAATATACTCAAATCCTAAAAATGACTCAAACGAAAGAGTTGTACCTCAAGTTCATTAATACCATTACAACAAGAGGCGGAGACCCCGTCTCACATCATAGAAATAAAACACCTGAAGCTACCCCGAAAGGTCATAACTTCACGTAGCCCTGCTACAATGCGTGATCCTATCCAAACATTGTTACACATGAAGCACTTCAAGTCGCTATGCTCAAAATCAACAGCCCACACACAATTTTTGATGTTTGAAACCAAAGCAATTCTTTACACCCACGGTGAAACAAATAACATATGGCACGCAACCTGATAGATCATAATCAATACTCCAGTTACCGAGCAACACTCAATTACTCTTCCTGCTCGAATTTCTCTATGAATACTCAATAGAACCGCACCACATGTGCCCACATCCAACTAATCATAACGTCTCACAGCACAGAAAAAGCAACTCGTAGATCTCCCCAAATTACTAACAAGTTCAAGAACGATCGAATCAACCTATCCCTCAACAATACAACTCGGGGCCAACTCAAGCTAAACATGTATCCAATCAGCTTACCAATGAACTCATTACCAAGAAGCCTGAAGTTGCTCCTTCCACTACTTTAACTCCTGCCGGAGCCGTACGATACGGTGCCCGGCACCAAACAAATACTGAAATCCACAGTCTCGCCTGGCGACATGCCCGGCCGCAAGGAACGCATCCGAAAAGACCCTCAATACCGGAACTGAATCAATGGTAGAAACCTCTACACTGACATCCGCCACAAAGGCCCCATTAAGGAAAGCAATCTTTCCCAGCCGTCGGCTGGTCTTTGGAATACAAACTACTCTACTAGAACATAATCCGATGCACCTCGCCACGCAACCTGTGGCGTTTTCCGACATAGCCCATAAAACAATAGTCTAGAATAACCCAACACTGAGACAACCGGTCTACACCCCAATATCATATCCAGAATCTAATATACCAAGCAAAGAAAGATCCACTCAGGCTTCCAAATCCCAATAGCCGCTAACGGTACCAATACACATGATCCACAACCACTACATAGCCTGAACATAAGAACTCCCAGTCTCCAACTCCATATAGCACACGAATCACTGTACCTGATCCCAAATTCTGCCGTATGAATACATATTACATCTCAAGTACCCAATCATTCCACGAAAGATATTCTTAAAATTCCCCTGTGCCATCAAATAACTCAGACATCAACGGTCGATCTAACAAGAAAGCACCACAATACTAATGCAGTATCCTCAGTCAAATCACTTCACCCTTTTTCCGAGACATTTACTCTCGTCAATTCACTTCCGATTAGCAGTACCATTTCCTTGATTACCTGGGGCTACCCGTTGCCTCAGAATTTTATGAACTTCTTTTCAGAACTGAAATGCAACTCATCTAGCCAAGACCTTCCGTCAATCCCATCTAGAAGAAGAATCATTACACATTCCATGCTTCGCATACCCATAGAAGATATCTTCATCCCCAAACCACGGTAAAACCCAGCAAGAACACCTCTGCCAATTCCATTTGTACAAGCTAAATCGTCAGGACTGAATCCTTCTATCCAAACCAAGCTAAGCAAGCTGTTAGAATCAAAAGCTTTGCCGCACAATACCTATAAGGGCTTATTACCTCGAACACATACACGAAATTAATCATACCCTTACCATAGCGATTCGGTCTATTATCAAGCTATTCCATCTATCTAATTTCCTTTCTGATTCATCATCAACTTGATATTCCCTCTTGTTGTAGCACCACAATGCCTCAATCCAGGTTTACCACATGAGACTCGAACATAAGACCACACTATCTAAGACCCATAGGCCACTGAATACCCTCTCAAATATTCCCAGAAATACCACATTCCAGCATGCTCTACTTGAAGAACTTCCTGCGAATATGAATTCGTTATCATTACTTTCCAGATATTGATACCTAGGATCCCATAATCAACATAAAAATACCACAAGTCTTGACCTATTCCATTGAAAACACAGTCTTTAGCCACATACACAACCTTAAGACACCTGATTACTACCTGTAGAGTCTTGAACACATTAAAACCATTCTCGAGAGTCATTCACTCTATTCAACTTGCATTTAGCCTGCTCAGCTAACAAAACCACATGTGCCTTATTGGCACTCTGACACCGCAGGATACGACCTCATCTCAATACAAACAAGCATCTCCCTTCTCTATACACTGAGCACTCTTTACCAACAACAGCTCAAGACATCCTATTATTTGCACACATATATGAAGCATCATACAACCTTTATCAAAATTTTCCTTCACATATGCCATCCTCGGCTCAATTTCTGCAACCAGAACTGATCCGCCAGCGTACCTCGAAACGAAACCAACACAGCTCATAACCGTACAATCAGCTAATCAACAGCAACCTCCCTAACTTGGCTCGAAGCCATATATCAGGACACACTCAATAGCCCATAATACTTTTACTCTAATGATGCAACGATATCATAGTGAGATTAAACTCAAATCATCTACTAGTTTGTGAAAATACAGATCATCTAGTACTGAAATCCTCAGCAAACCTGGCATTCATCCCCACATCAGTTGAGTCCACCCTCTAGAGCGACCCGAATTTATCAAATTTCAACACGTACTCTTCAATTACACATGAGACCTTCTAACAATATACATAAGAATCATACCACTTAAGAACACTCCGCAGGAGATAATCCACCTGCTTCGCCTCAATTTAGTATTTCAGCACACCTTCCACCATCATATACGTTACACAGTCATTAGCCTTCCTGAGTCTGAACTCATACCGCCACATGTAATATACTTCACTTCCCAACTAGGAGACACGAAAATATTCTTCACGCGCCCATAATTCGGGCTACACATCAATCACAATCAGAATCAAACACTTAACAGTTCATCTACTATCCAGCAGACTTATTCATCACTACCAAGTCATATAGATACATCTCGCAGTACAAACATACTCATCACATGGATATCCAACCGCCATTCTAGCTAATAGGGAAAATACTAAACATACAAGTTCAAAACACTTGCTCACCCAATCAGGACCTCGGTGCTCAAGTCGTAGGCAAAGATCCGGCCTTAAGTCCTCCAGACTGGCCCAACATACTCACGAAGATCACATCTCGCCCCTCGATCGGGGAATCACAAGCCATCAAGGCACATACAATACTGAGCGCTCATGTGCACATACCGATGAGTGGAAGGAATTTCAAGAGTTATATCTCAAGCTGAATCAAGTACGCACGACAAGAATTCCAAGAATGGGAGGTTTTCCTAAAGGTTCTGCAGCCTCTCGAGGATAAATACAGACGTCTTTGTACCGATCCGCGAGACTCTACTAAACATGCTCATGACTCGTGAGACCTAGTAACCTAGGCTCTGATACCAACTTGTCACGACCCAATTTCCAAACCCGATCATGATAGCACCTCTCGTGAAGACAAGGCCAGCCAACTAACCCAAATCATCTCCTTAACAATTATTAAACATAAATGAATAGAAAATACAACTTAATGGCATTAAAACCCGTTAGTTACAACCCGACATAACCCGACCGGGGTGTCACAAGTCACGAGCATCTAGAAGGATTTTTAATACAACTACAAAGTCTGTAACATATAGAATAAAATCTGGAAATCAAGAGGAAGAAACTCGGTGCCGCGAACGCTAGCGGTCACCTTGCTCAGCTACCATAGTAATACCTTCAATCAGCTAATAACCCGCTACCAGGTGAATAATACCTGCAACTGCACGCGAGGTGAGTAAAGTGAGTACTCCATCTCAGTGAGTAATAAAAGTAAATAATAGCTGACCAGCAAGAAATCACGTAAGGCACTCCATCATGCTGTATAAAATAGTGCAACCCTTTGAGAAAATAGTAAAACCGTGAAAATGCTTTAGAAAATATATGGGCTCAGTAAAACCTCTTTTGAAAATATCCTTTCCCACAGATAAGCAAATGAATGCGTGATCAGACAGTGCAAGTCAGCACATAAGTCAGCCCCTCGTGCACAGCACTCCGCTAATAATTCATACCAGGGCGTCTAGTAAACAATGCAAAAAGTAGCATGGATGTCAATGAAATGAGAGTGCTGAATGTCATGACACGTATTACAAACAGGAACGAATGCATGAATGTAATGCAATGCATATGACCGCTGTGGCGCGCAGCCCGATCCATTTGGGTACCCGCGCTCACTGTGGGGGTTTAGACTCCGAAGGGGCTCCTACAGCCCAAGCGCAATATCAATATCACACTGCTGCGGCGTGCAGCCCGATCCATCCTCAATCCAGAAATGCACATATAACACTGTTGCGGCGCGCAGCCTGATCCATGCTCAGTCCAGAAATTCACATAAGCCCCTTGGGCAGCAATAAAATAGCAGTTCTCAGCTCAAAACGTCAGTAAGATATCATTTAAGTTTTCAAATCATGAAAAATGGCTGAATTTGCAAAACAGTATTAAAACTCTGGACCGAGATCAAATAATATGCAAAGTAATACAAAATCAGTGATATCAATCCCTGAGGGATTCAAATAATTGGAACGAAGCCTAAAACATGGCAATCAGCCCAAATCATGATGATAACAAGTAGTTTCAATCAAATACGTAGTAATTTCATCAATCGGGATAGGCCAAGTCATAATCCCCAACGGTGCTCTACCCCACGCTTGCTATCCGGCATGCAAGTCACCTCAATACAGCACTATGATGTGCAAATCCGGGGTTTCAAACCCTCAGGATATCATTTACAAGTATTACTCACCTCGAACCGGCGAAATATCAAGCTCGCGACGCCTTTGCCCCTTAATTCGGCCTCCTCGCACGTCGAGTCTAACCAAAAGCAGAGCGAATACATCACACTATGCCAAAGGAACAATACCCAATCGAAAACAATCAAAATATAGCAAAAATCTCGAAACTAGCAAAACCCGAGCCCCGGGCCCACTTCTCAAAAAATTACAAAACTTACATTACCGTATTTCTCGTCTCGCCACGAGTCTATACATATTAAATTTATCAAAATCGGAGTCCATTTGACCCTACAAATTCCATTTTTAACTTATAATTTCTCAATCCCTAAATTAACCCATTTTTGATGAATTTTCACCAATTTGCATGTTAATTCTATCATAAACTTAAATAATTAGGCCAAGGGTCTTACCTCCAATCGATTCCCAGTCAAAACTCTCAAAATCCTCGCCCAATGCTCTCAAGATCGCTCAACAATGGAGGAAAAATGGTGGAACTCGCGGATGAAATATCCAATAAAAACCCTTCTGCCACCAGTCGACTTTCGCTTATGTGATCCCCCTTCCGCTTAGGCGGGACTGCTTATGCGGCCAATTTCCCGCTTTTGCAGATTTTCATTTAAAATTCCAGTTCCGCTTTTGCGGCTCAAATTCTGCTTCTGCGGAACTCCCTCTTAAGACCCAAACCGCTTCTGCGGTTAACCGTCCGCTCCTGCGGACCCGTTGATGCGAACCTCATTCCGCTTCTGCGGAACCACCCTACCAGACCACGAACCGCTTTTGTGCCCTATAACTCACTTTTGCGGAACCGCTTCTGCGGCCCATTTTCGCAGAAGCAAAAATACCTGATACCAGCAATATGAACCTGCAACAAACTTTAAGAACTCTCAGTTTAACCACCCGAACTCCCCCCGAGGCCCCCGGGACCTCAACCAAAAGCACCAACATGTCTTAAAACATTACTCAAACTTGTTACAATCATCACAACACATCAACCAATACTAAAATCATCAATTCTCATCGGATTCAAGCCTAAGTTCTTTAAAAACTTTCGAAACACGCATTCGATCAAAAACCCGACCAAACGATGTCCGAATGACCTGAAAATTTGCACACATATCCAAAATCACCCAATGAACCTACAGTAACTCTCAGAATTCCATTCCAACCCTCGGATCAAAACTCATCCATCAACCGGAATTAGCCAAAATACTAACTTCGCCAATTTAAGTCTAATTCTACATCGGACCTCCAAAATCAATTTCGATCACACTCCTAAGTCACAAATCACTTCCCGAAGCTAACCGAATCACCAGAAATCACATCCGAGCCTTCTAACTCATTAGTCAATGTCAGGTTGACTTTTCCAACTTAAGCCTTCCTTAAAGAGACTTAGTATCTCACTTCCTACCAAAACCAATCCAGTTCAACTCTAACAACCCAAATACCGATAACGAAATATGAAGAAGCAATAAACGGGGAAAATGGAGTAGTAATACATGAGATGACGGGTCGGGTCGTCACACAAAACTTGGGGTTCAATTTGTAAGCTCGAGGCGGAAGTAAAAAGTAATTCGCGTCATGCCGCGATATTAAATTAGGCAATTGTTGGGAGGCAACCCAACTTTACTGCTTTTTATTTTTTATTTTTTATTTGTTTACTTTCTGTTTAATTGTGTTATTTTATAGTGTAGTTTTTTTATTATTGTAGGAGCATGGAACGGAAAGCCATTGGAAGGAAGCAAAATCAAACCAGATGGTTGGAACTAAGTGTAAGGTACCTACACGAAGGACCAGGTTTGGGAGAAGTCTGAGTATCCTATGAGCTGTTGATGCTTCGACCTTTGGCCTACCAGAGAGTTTCTTTCACCCTCTTGTTATTTATGGTGTACATTGGGGATAATACACAATTTTAAGTGTAGAGTGAGGAGATTATCTAAGTAATTTTCTATGATATTTTAGTTGTGTTAGTTTAAAAATAATAATAATAATAATAATAATAATAATAATAATAATAATAATAATAAATTGGACTTTTCCTGACGATGGATCTCTTGGACAGATTTCTTGGGGGGATTGAGCTCCAATGAAAAAAAATTCCAAAAATATTTTTTTATTATTTTTAGTTAGTCGTAGGTAGATAATAATCCCCCTTGGTTTTTCTTTTGGCATCGGTTCTTTTTCAAGGGATGTAACTTGAACCGGATAAATTTATATATATATATATATATATATATATTTGTATTTTTTAAGGAAACACAAAATTGAGTGACCTATAGGCCTTTTGATCTGTTTAATGCTAGCATTGTTAGGCCATAGCATGCAAATTACCTTCCTAATATGTTTTAATGAAAATTGATGTTGTGAAAGATTAAATAGCCTATCTTTGATTCTTTCTCTCAGTTACTTGACTCATTATTCATGTATTGCTTTATTGCTTAATACTTCTTGACTTTGTGATTACTTGCCTAAACTTGAGAGTTGGAATGGAATCGTCCTGACTTGGGTTATGTGTATCGTGTGATGTGAGGTTTTGATCACATTATGTGCTATCCTGTTTTTGTCTAGAACTTGCCATGTGTGTTAGTCGAAGCGAAAATAAGTAAGCTTTGTGACTCTCGGAGGTGATGTAGGCATTCCTTTGATTGTCCATGGAGCTATTAGGCCACCATAAATACAATTATCCTTAGATAGCCCATTTGAGTTTATAAGATTTTTTTGGCACCCATATTACAAGTCGAGTCCCATTTTTGTTCTTAATTAAATCTTTTTGAATCTTTACCTCCGAAAGCACATAAAATTAGCTGGGATAGCTTTTGAGTGGAACCATATAAAGGCCTTCATGTATGCTTTGGAAGATCATTAGCTGGGCAACCTAAAATTATGGAGAGTGTTGAAGAAAAAGAAAAAAATACAAAAAGAAAAAAAAGTATATAGAAAATACACCTCCTATTCATCAGGATTCGGGCTAGTGAATGTAGAGTTGTGCTTAAAGAAAAAGGGCCAAGTTGTATATGGTTTCGTGGCATTGCTTGAATTGGTCATGAAAAGTGTGTAGTGGAAAGTTAAATATAGTATATTAAAGTGCTTAGGAGGGCGAGTCACTATATCCAAAAAAATATTCAGCCTACATTACAACCCGTAAAGACCTAATTGATCTTAGACTTTGTGAGCTTATATTAGTAGAGATATACACTATGGGCAAGCCTATGGTACAACCACAGGATGCAAATGAATTTCTTTCTGAGAGTGAGTGGTTCTTTGTTCATATATGTGATGTCCTTAAATTATATTCGAATGCATATTTGAATATGTGGAAAAACACCCTCTTATACTTTGGCGAGGCACATGATTCAATGACGGATATGTCACATTATTAAACATCTCTTGTTGGGTGAGTGCATGAGTTGAGAGTACTTATTGGCGACGAGTCGGTCCTTGAGGCTGGGTGGTTATGGGCATGTTGTTTGAGTGTTTTTAATTGGACATTAATATTCCGGCATGTGAAAGTTGGGAAATGTATGAATGTGTATGCAAGGGATAAATTGTTGGTATCAACCATGGTCATAGGTGTAGTGTGTTGAATTGCCAAATGTTCCTCCATCATATGATGTCTTGCGTGCATTGTTTGGTTAGCAAGATTTTAGGTTGCTTGAGAACGAGCAAGAGATTAAGTATGGGGTGGTGATGTTAGTCTAAAATCCACACTTTCGCATGTAATTTGCCGTGCATTATACCTCAATCTTGGTAACTTTGGTGTAAATATTTGTGACTCGAGCTTAATAATGATGTTTATATGTGTAGGAGTCAATTTGAAGTGATTTGACAAGCTTGCATACAAAGTGAAGTAAAAATAGAAGAATTTGGAGAGAGTATGATTATCCAAAGGCAGAATAGTGGAGAATTTTTGTGTCTTGGTTGGCGCCAGGCGCCAAGCGAGACAGCTAAAGGTGTATTTCGTCCTAATTTGGCTAGGACTTGGTAGTTTCATCCCTACACGCCCCCAACTTATATAAAAGGGGTTCTAAACTTATTTCTTAGGGGAGAGTTATTATTGAAGAGGCAAAAAGGCTACGAGAACATTTGGAAGCAATGAATCACAAGAGTTTTCTCTTGCGTTCTTCCTTAATTTGTATTTTAATGCTTTCAATTGTTATGATGGTTGTTAGTATGGTTATGAGTAGCTAAACTTTCTCATCTAGTGATTGATGGAATCTTTTGAAGGATGATTTTTGTGTTGCTGTTGGATTTCTCTACTTGTTTAACTACGTGTTTCTTGCTGTTGATTGAATGAACATCAATTGACAAGTCCCTATAGTATGTATTGCCTGGAAAATGGTACATATTTAGGCAATTGTTGAACAACATCACTCCTGCCATATGTGAAGAATAAATACGGAGGGTTTAAAGATGAGATTATGAATAACGAAACCTTGGTGCGATCTTAGTGAGCAATGAATTAGTGTTAGCTAGCGTAGTTTGGAAGAATATATCTAGTAAATTATAATAGTTGCTCGGAAGAGAATTACAACATCTAAAGTACTCACGATCGGTAGAGAATAATTAGGCGAAATTATAGAAAATGTAGCGGGAAGTATTCTGACAATTGGAAAAATTATAACTCTAGACCTCCTTAATCTTGTCTCTAATTTCATACTTATTAGCGATAATTTTACTCCTTTATAATAGTTGTTAGTTAATTAGTTAGAAATAAACAATATAATCTTTATAATTAGAAAATTATTTGGACTTGTGTTTCTTAGCAATATTGAAAAATTGTAGCTAAGCCTTAGTTCTTTGAGTCGATTCCGAACTTGTAAACCAAATTATATTTGTAACAACCGCTTAATCATTTTTATAAGGTATAATTGGGCGTGATCACACAGCTTACGTAGATTTTTCATATCTATGCCGCTGAAGAAGTAGGAGAGAATAAACACACTGTTGCAGTTAACCATGCTTCACTCTAACACTCCTCAGTAGTAGAGTGATCTTATTTTGCAGTATAAATCATATAAAGATAAAGCAAAGAGATACTTCTAAGTTTGTTAAGTATAAAATTTGTATAGGTACGTAAAAGCTTATTTTGATTTCAGTAGAACGTCAAAGCATGTTGTAGGCATACAAATTTTATTAGATTTAGATCCCTAAAATATGCGGATCTAATGTTAAATTAAACATATTTTGGTCCAAACAAATATTATGGACTAATATAATTAAATTAATTATACAATTTCAATATATATGGATTAAATGAATAAGTTTGTATGTGTTGGGCTAGCCCACTTAATTTGGCTAAGTAACGAGCCACTTTATTAAGTCGAAGATGTTATCTTCCTAGAGGACCAGTTTCGTGTCACGTGTCAAATGACGTGGCATGTCAAGTATGGAAGAGCCAATATGATCTTGCCACATGTCAAAATGACAAGACATGCCAAGTCAAATAAAAAGGCTAACGAAACTGTGTCATATGTGCAAGTGACATATTCTGGCCAATCAAATACGGCATTATCACACTTCAATCTGATTGGTTGGAAAGAGTTTGCTCTCATCACAACTCTTCTCTTCCACAACTATAAATAGGGATCTCCATACCTTAGAAAATACACCCAAAATCATAATAAGAAGCAAGAGAGAGCTCGTAGATCAAACGCCACAAATTTCTTTACAAACTTTAAGTTTCAAGCAATCAAATTCAAGTTCAAGATCAATGACTAAATCAAATATAAGGTGTTCAAGATCAAGATTACTTGTTCTTAACATAATTACAGTTCATCGCGATAATGAACGCATTCGTGGCAAAGATAAATTCAAATTTAGGATCAAGCTCAAATGCCCCTGAATTTATTCTATTTACAATTGGAAAGAAGAATCAGAGAAGTCATAGAGATAGCAACACTCATATTGTTTGAAATAAAATACTGCGATTGTTGCAATATTTTTCGGTTTTGATTTTATTTTCTCAATGCAAATATATTGTTTATAAATTCTAGCACACCAGTTGGGACAATCGCTACCTCTTATCTTAAATTTTCAATCACAAAGTTCAAGAACATCGAAATGGCTTCAAAGAAAATCAACTCTAGATCAACTTCTACCAAAGATGCTAATTTCAAGTTTTATGTTTATATAAAAAGCATCCTAGATGCTGCCTTTAGAAGCTTTGGATCAGTCACAAGGACCAAAGCAAGCTCTTTAGAACAACAAGCACTCTAAGTATCATTCGCATCAACCCATGTTCTCGAATCTTTATCCCTAAAAAGGAGCAAGATCCTCTACGAATACACCTGAAGGAGGAAGCGATGTTGCTAAAAAGATTAAGAAAACTCTAGCTCTGCTTAACCTCTCTGGATCCAAGAAATTTGTAGTGAAGGAAAATAATGATACTTCAAGTGATGGATCCTCCCCACTTACACCACATATCATGATCCAATCGAGGATCAATCTATGTCACGATCTACTCTACTCTCCGCCGTCCACAATAATCATGCTAGCAATAGTAACGAATACTTCATCTATAGAGGAGCAGTTGTCAAACTTGATAGAAGCAATTGTTGGCTTGACCAAATGCATACAAATCAAGATGCTAGAATTGACAAGTTAACAGCTAGGGTGGGAATCTTGATGGAAGAAGAATTCAGTCGTACACCTGGCAAGCTCCTAGAAGTTCTAGAAAGTGATCCTCCCCCAAGACAAGTAGCATCTGCTAAGGCTATCCATGTCTTATCTGAGGGGATGATTCCAATTGATCAACTAAAGAAGTTCATTGAAGGGACTATCAAAAATAAATATGAAGTTGCTTCCAAATCCTACTTTATCTACGCAAAGCCGTACACTGCAAGGATCGATATGTTGAAGATGCTAGCCGGCTATCAACCTCCCAAATTTCAATAATTTGATGCCAAAGGCAATCCAAAGCAATATATGGGACTTATGGAGATTACCTCGTCAAGTAGTTTGTTCGATCGTTAAAGGCTAATATTTTTTATTGGTATACCAACCTTGAGGCTGGATTTATTAATAGCTGGGATCAACTAAAGCAAGAGTTCTTCAATTGCTTTTACAGCACCAGATACACTATGAGCATTTTGGAACTTATAAATAATCGCCAATGGAAGGATGGACAAGTTATCGACTTTATCAATCGATGGAAAAATGCAAGTCTCAACTACAAAGATAGGCTTAATGAGGCTTCTGACATAGAGATATGCATCCAAAGCATGCATTGGGGACTTTGCTATGTTTTACAAGGTATCAAACCTAGCACATTTGAATAACTTGCAACTTGTGTCCATGACAAGGAATTGAGCATGGCCTCCGCTAAAAATGAAAGGCTACCTATCTACGAGCCTCGCAAGGAGAACGACAAGCAAGAATTCATTAAATGGAGTAAATTTATTACTAAATCTGAAAGTAAAGAAGTTGTGAATGTCAACAGATCAACTGTGAAGTTCACAACAAAGGTGAGCAAGAAGCAGAGTATAAGAACCACTTCTTTCCAAGATAAGCCAAGTGAAAGTTACCTCTAAAAGAAATGCAAGAAAAGGAGTATCCATTTTTGGATTCTAATGTACCTGCAGTTTTTGAAGAACTCTACGAGTTAAAGCTCATTGAACTTTCAGAGATGAAGCGGCCAAATGAAACCCGGAGAACTAATGATCCAAATGACTGCAAATATTATTGACTTGTGAATTATCCTCTTGAGAAGTGCTTTGTCTTCAAGGACAACGTTTCAACTTCTTCCAACTAATCAACTTTTCAAACTTTCAACTTCTTCTAAGTAACTCCGAACACGACAAATCATACTTAGACAACTCGAAATGGAATCAAATTTCACTCACAAGTCCAATATGACAATACAAACCTGTCTCTAGGCTCAGAATACCCAACGAGATACTATATCACCAAAGTCTACTCCAAGTCACTTAGCAAACTTTAAATTCAAAATGCCAACTTCCAATGATGACCACAAAATCGCTCACCGACCACCCAAAACTCAATTCGAATATACACCCAAGTTCATAATTATCATACAAACCTATCAGAACCTTCAAATTCCGATTTTAAGGTCGTTTACTCAAAGTTTTTGCTTAAGACAAAGTTCGCCACCTTATCTCACTACCATGGAACTAAGTGTTCTGCATTCAACCTGAACCCTTCCAAAATTCCAACCAACCGACACCACAAGTCATAAAATAGGAAAAACACATACAGAAAGTCTCAAAAAGGGGGAACATTGTTCTAAAAAGTAAAACAACCGATCATATTGTTACACAAACCCCCACAATAGCCAATTACAAAATTTCAGCAGTTGAACGGTGAGTCCCGCTTCATTCACGAGTTTGACCAAGTCTAGTTGTCGTTTGCTAGAGTATTGCAGATTTCATGCACTCGTAAAGGTTTTGTAGACTTATGATATACATATTGTTAGTTGTATCTAGATGTTCTGATTGTATATAGGTGATGGATTATTCGTATGGGTTGTGGCCTTGTATGCCTATTTTATATGCATCTTTTAGGTTGGTGGTACATCGGCATTGTCATACTCTATGTTTCTTAAGATTATCAAATACCACATTTTTCTATATGCGTCATGTTCATAGGTCTTATAGGCGGGTTCACTCGATAAAGTAAGACATCGGGTGTCTGTCCGCCTCACCCCGACTTAAGGCATGACTCTCTCTATATATATATCAAATGATGTCCGATCTTTTTGAATTCTAGTATGTTTACGTAATAACATTGATTTTCGGTGTTTGATTACTGTTATATTTTTTTCATTACTGTTATATTTTTTTCATGTCAATTGCTTTTCAACAATCCTTTCTTCTTGTATATATAAAAGATTTTAACTAATTAAATTTATTATTTTTTCATATAAATAATTGGCTGAATCATTTAATATATTGCAAATCAAATTAAGGATATATTACATCAAAATCATCTTATCTTATTGGACCAATAACAATTTGTAATTAGCACACCTCAGCTAAGAATCTTTTCGCTATTTGTTGGGTTGTGTTGAAATTTCCTACGTTGCCCACCTAACAGTCCGTTCGTATCTGGTCTCTCCTTCCTAAGTAGCAGTCAAACTAGGTGATAATTTAGAGTCGGTGGTTATAACGCTTTAATCGGAGACTTGCACTTTCAACCATTATTATTCTCTCCCATCCTTATCTGAGTCCGTCCTTTGCTTTGCTTTGCTCCGATCAAATGGCAATGATTGCCGTGAAATTCTTTGTTGGTCTTCTGTTATTCCTATGTCTTCTCTCTCCTCTCACTTCCGCTGAATCCACCGATTTCGAGTATTGCAGTGAGTTTTTCCTTATTAGTCCTTTGACTTTCTTTCTGTTCAATATGCAACCCAAATTTTGTTGATTTAGTTTTTCCAATGTAGATTTTGTTGGATCTTTTTTTTTTTTGATTGTCTGTTGAATCTGTTTGGTAGATACCCATTTACGTTTTTCGATTTTAGGGTTTTCTTTTCCTTTTTTTCTTTATGTATTTTTTAGTCTCTGATTTTTGGTGATTTATTGAATTAATATTCTTTGCTAAAGTTGGAAGCTTGTACAAGTTTTATTTATTTATTTTTTTTTGTCTTTTTCACGCTTGGAGGAAGTCCATCTTGCAGATTTAAGTTTGTTAGAAATTCTTTCTCTTTTTGAAAATAAAATTTATTAGATATTGACAAACTACATGACAAGCTATAAGTTGTACTTCAAGAAGAACCTGCTATAAGTGGAAATTTTGTACATACTGCTAAATGATCACAATAATCACTCTGTAGTATAAGTGGTAACTTTGAAAAAAAAAAATCACTTTTTTCTTAACTCTAAATGTCTGAGAAGGTGTATAGGATTAACTTCTAGATTTTAAAACAATATTTTCTGTATTAAGAAGATATTTTTTACAGTGAAATCGAGCATTTTAGTAGTGAGGAATCCGTTTAAAATCATCATCTGGGAAACATGAGGAAACTTTATTATAGATAATTCTGATATTATGGAAACTGATGAAATTATTTTTTGGTTTTGCAGATAAAAAGGCCAACTACGCTGTTAAGGTCAGTGGAATTGATATAACACCCTATCCAGTCAGCGGAGGTAAAAAGACCACATTCAGTATCAGTGCATCCACAGGTAATGAATTAATTGCAAATTTTATCTTTTTTCCTCTCTTGTCATATTAATGTAAACTAAATAATTAAGCTGATAAAGTAATATAACTGCTACCTAATGATTTACTGATTTTATTGCCTACTCGCAATAATGTGCTAAATGATTGGATGTATGTCTTGCTTACAATTGGGAGTTTGTGTTTGTGTGGAACTACGGGTGTCGTATGTGGAAATTGAGGGATGTCAGTGGCATAGCAAAACGTGCCTGGCTTGGTTGAAATTATTGCAGTTTTATATCCTAACTTAAAGTTGGAAAAGGAAATAGTACAAGGCAACCAAATTTTATGTTATTGCTGGAGATGATATTACAGCAAGTACACTTGTTGTAAAAAAAAAGTTACTTTATAAAAAATAATGTGAATATTTGCAATGATGTTGGGATTCTTACTTTTGATTTGTGTTATTCTTTCATTCGCTTTTGTCCTTCATCTTCTGGGAAATGTTGACGAACAAGGCCTGGGACAAAATGTATATCGGTCCTGGAAAGGCATTGACAACTTGTGTGTGTGTATTGATACTTGTGAGTAATATAATTTCTCTTCACTTAGCATTTCGCTAAGAGACGCGATTCTACCTATATGGACTCCCGCATAACATAAGTAGGGTTGTGCTGCAATTCCCGAGTACGATGAATTCGTTTCCTTGTCTACAAGCTGGATTGAATTCATATCAAACTCGTCGAACCATTAGCTAGTTCATTAGAGAAGCATATGAAGTTCTTTAGCAAATGGCCTACTTGTGATCCACTTAACTACAACTATAACTTTTTTATCTATTCAAGAAATTTGTATTTGGGAAGGTGAACAGAGATTCTTAAACAGAAAAATAAAACTATGGAAAATGTGCAACCCACTGCCATTTGCATGTAGGGTTAGTTTGGGCAGTTGCACAGTTTTGTACTGCAAGCCCATAGACTTTTAGCCTTGTCAAATGTGGTGAAGGTTCTGGTACATCACAAGCTGAGGTGGATGGCAAAGCTGCAAATGTTGCCTTTTAAATTACGGGAATGATCTTTGTCCAAATGGCCTTGTCCAAATAGCCTTCAAACACAACGAAAAGCCTACAACGTCCTTCACTTGTTTTAGGCAGGATTAACTTTAGATTCTCTCTAAACATTTCCCTCCAAAATTAAACTTTCCTTCCAAAGATAAATTAAATAAAACTTACATAGATTAGAGTGCAAATCAAGCATGCTAAAAATTTTCATCCAAATTATATTCATCTATTCAGAACTTTTTCACCTTCCATTATCTTTTTATCCAAAATACAAACATTACCATTATCTCTTCATCCATAATAAAAACATTACCTTTTCGTCCAAATTTTAGTTCTTAATTAGTTTCAGAAAATGGAAGGAGACCGTATCGAAGGATTTCCTAATGCATGGTTGTGAGGCAAATCATGTATGATTAATGATCATTTTGGGCTCAATGATGACGATAGTATGTTCAACAATGATGAAACAACAGATCCATCAAATGATGAAAATGAGGATTTAGGAACGAAAAGGGACTTTGGGAATGATATACAAATTGTTGAATGTAAATATGATGCAGATCAAGGCCCTATGCTAGATATGAGATTTTTAAGCATAGATCTTTTGTATGAGTTTTATAAGGAACATGCTAGATTGAAAGGGTTTAGTATCGTAAAGAGATCAGTGTGAAATGACGGGAATAATGTGCTACATGCAATAAAAGGGGGAAAAGCTAAAGAGTCCAAGATTGATGAGTAGACTCCTCGTTGTCCAGCTAGGGTTAACGCTACGTTGGGGATGTAATGGGCTTTGGCATGTGACCCTGGCGGTTCTATTCATACACATGAATTGAACCCTGAAATGTCTAGACTTATGGCTGGACCAAGATTTTATCAAGAGGTTTGATGAGAATATTTTAAGCTAATCATAGAGTAGGTGTTCCGGTTGCTAAAATTATTAGATCACACCAAGGTCGCGTTGGCGGACCTGACAAATTAGGATGTTTGCCGGAGGATTGCGTTATTACATTAATAGTACGAGGAGGTTGAGAATGGATGTAATTAATGCAGAGTCTATCAAAATGGTTTTTCTTGAAATGCAAATGAAAAGCGAGGACTTCCATTTGATGGATGATGATGGTCAATGGAAGTTAAGGAATGTAATCTGGGTTCATCCTTAATGTAAGGCCGCTTACTAGGAATTTCATGTTTTGGTCCGATATTAAATATCTTGTCAAGAATCGTCGAATACCGTTTGCTTCATTTGTGGGTGTTAATCACCATCTATGTTGCTCGGACTCTCCGAAAATATTGCCGGGTACGTGTCGAATTCTCCAAAAGCAGTGTATTTTTGGAGAATCCGACATGGGTGCGGCAGTATTTTGGAGAGTCCGCGCTACATAGATCACCATTGCCAATGTTGTGCATTAATATCTCATGTGAACGCATATACTTCCTGCTGGTTGCTCTTAGTGTTGTCAAAGGCGCGCTTAAAGCGCGCTTAAGCCCTGAAGCAAGGCTCAAATCACGTTGAGCGCTTCGCCTCGCTTTGTGTACGCTTTAGTGTTGCATCAAGGCTCTAAGGCATACTTTTCCTTCCAAGGAGTGTAATCCTGAAAAGGCGACATTAAACAATTGATATTTCACTTTCTCGTAAATTTTTTCCGATTTCTTTGTCCATATATTTGTTATTCATGCTTTTAATTATTAGCCTTGGATTACATACACATATTTTTACTTTTTCTCTAGTTGCGCCTTTTTCCATTAAAGCCCATGCTTTATTGCGCTTTGCGCTTAAAGCCTCAGCGGACCTTAGAGCTTTTTTGCGCTTTTGGTCTTTGATGTTCTTGAGCCGGATTTATGCAATGGGAGGGGTGCACCCTATGTATATATTGACCAATGTGAAAGTATCAAGACAACAATTAGTGAAGTCATGCCTAACATTGTCCCTCGTTTATGCATATGATATATCTTTGCAAGATACCTAAGAATGGAATTGGAAGGCATGTTGGGTGCCCGTTTATATAAGACATTTCTTTTGGGCCGGAATGAAGTCAATGTAGAAGAGCGAGGCAATGCACGCGTTCTTTGATGTATATGTAAATGGCAGGAGGACACTATATCTTTGATGGATATAGTCCATGGCTTCATCGAGCATCAATCAAATGGTGTGCAGTTCCCTGGCCTTTTGATCTAAGGAGGCTTGGTTATCTCTTCTCGGTGGTATTTTGTTTTGTGAAAGAAAATTTAGAAAATGGCTTTTAAATATGAGGGCAAGGTGAGGGGTGTGGTATGTCTTATGTAAAAAAGGGCTCGACTATAATGGTGTCAATCAATTTGAAGACGGTTAATGGCAGTAGATGGTTAAATGGTGCCATTGAAATAAGTGTGGTGGTTTGATTGCATGGGTAAGTTGCTTCATAACGTGTACGAGAGGTTTATTATTCTTTCACATAATTATTATTTACACAGAATAAGCTTAAATTTCAAATTTTAGACCCTTAATACGCAATAGATGAAACCCATTTCCATCACGTTAGTCATTTGTAATAATTATGTATTATGAGAAAACGCAAATTTCTGCATAGAAAACAATTTATGCAAATAATATTAACATTGATATAATTTGGACAATACATGATCACACAAAAAGCAAGAAAAAAAAAAGACATTGATTACCCCACATAGGCTATCTTTGATTAAGGAAAAAAATAAAGGAGAAGTACTAAATTGGAAAACCACCAGCACCAAGGGCAAGTATCTTGGGTCGATTATTCAAGGCAACGGGGAGATTGACGAGGATATTACCCATCGTATTGGAGCGGGGTGGACGAGGTGGAGGCTTGCCTCGGGGGTTTTGTATGATAAGAGTGTGACACCTTGACTTAAGGGCAAGTTTTGCAGAGTGGTGGTTAGACCGGCTATGTTGTATGGGGCTGAGTGTTGGCCCGTCAAGAAATTCCATGTCCAGAAGATGAAAGTAGCTGAGATGAGGATGTTGAGATGGATGTGTGGTCATACCAGGAAGGACAAGATTAGGAATGAAGTTATTAGGGACAATGTGGGAGGGGTATCTGTGCAGGACAAGTTGCGGGAGTCGAAGCTGAGATGGTTCGGCCATGTGAAGAGGAGAGACAGATACTCCGGTCAGGATGCATGAGAGGTTGTCCATTGCGGGTCTGAGGAAGGGTAGGGGCAGGCGTAAGAAGTATTGTGGAGAGGTAGTTACTAGTTAGGCAGGACATGTCATTGTTCTAGCTTAGCGAGGATATGACCCACGATGGAAGGACGTGGAGGTCGAGGATTAGGGTTGACGGTTGACAGTTAGTAGTGTGCGCATCCTAGGCTTACTAGTAGTACTAGGACTATTTTTTTGTGTTATCTTATTCATGATTTTTTACTATTACATGTTGTGTCATTCGTGCACGACACCTTAATGTATTGTTGTTACTATTGTTTGCTACTTGTTGCCTTATCTCCATTGTTCCTTGAGCCTAGGGTCTATCAGAAATATCCTCCCTATCTTTATGAGGTAGGGGTAAGGTATGCATACACACTACCCTCCCCAGACCCTATTCATGAGAATACACTGGGTTCGTTGTTGTTGTTGTTGTTGTTTACTCATATCGATCTCAATCGGATTCTCGGATGTATCTTCACCATTCAGCAATTCCTCTGGAAATACACCCCCGAGGATTATAACCCTAACTAAGACATGCTCATCATGAATTTGAAGTATTTTAAATGCAAGACCATCACCTCCACTAGATTGTTATCTTCAATTAAAAAATTTCATTTCTTATTCATCATTTTCTTTGTTCCACTGTTCAAACTCATGCTCTAAGATTTTCCTTGACATAATAAAGTAGCAGGCACTGCAACGTCTAGAAGATGTTGATAAATTTTTTGCTGCAGGTTCTGTTTAAAAATAGCAAAAATGTTAATAAACTAAAAAGCTTAATAGGCAGAACACTACAAAAGTAGGGGTCCATACGTAGGCATCGAGAGTAACCTAGGACTTGGTGAAAATAAGTTTGAAATGTGATTTATACCTAGTTAGAGATGATTCAAAAATAGCAGTGAGGATATTCCTTCACCATCCACGATATCTATGGACTCGAGATAATTTTGGGAAACTGGGGGTGACCAGGAGGAATATTGGCCGCCATTAGTCCTACATTACCCGAGTTTCCCCAAGATTATCCCGAGCTTATAAATGTTAATTTTTTAAAAGTAACATTTTGGTTCGTTTGCCTATGGATTTTATGTTTTTTTCCTTCTTTTTCAAAGAACCTGTAGGTTTGCTAGATCAGCCCGATTAAGGTATTTCTCCTTTGTTTCCCTGTAGCGAAATAAGACTTCGTAGTTATTTGAAGTTAAACCCCTTGATGTAGCTAGGAGTGGCAAACGAGCGGGTTGAGTCAGATATGAGTTGGGTCGGAAAAGGGTAATAAAAAATAGATAAATTATCTGACACATATTTAATACGGATAAAAAACAGGTTAACTGACGGATAATATGGTAACCATAGTATCCATGACTTCTTGCATATGATCACTTTTGGGAGAATTCTTAATCTCCCTACCTTGAGGAACCCTAAGTTGAGGCTTTACAAATGTAAAAGTTAGACCAATTAGTTATCCATTGGTTATCCATTTTTTAAATGGATAATATGGTTCTTATCCATATTTGGCCCGTTTTTAAAAAGTTCATCATCCAGCCCATTTTTTAGTGGATAATATGGGTGGTTAACTGTTTTTTTTAAACCATTTTGCCGCCCCTAGATGTAGCCATGAAATTAGTTTGGAAAAGCTTTCACTCTTCATCCTCTTTTGATGAAAGAATTTAATTTCTGACGAACTGGTAGAGATGCTTACATTCTCTTGACCGTGTAATGAGCATTATCATATTGCTGAAGTTTCTCGTCGATATATCTTAAGATTGGTGGTTGTAGTTCTTTCTTATCAGCAAGAATATTTGCTTTTGAAATCAACTTTGCATTTCCTAAAGTGTTAATAAAAGTTTAAGATATTGTGATTGAAGATAATTGGAGGCAAAAATTTCTGTTTTCCAGAACACTGTTTTTTAGAAGACTGACATAGATCAGTAGTCTAATGACAATATGTAGCATGGTTGGACTCGGTCGCTAGAGATGTAACATGGATAACATAAAGGAAAAACGTTTAAAATTTAGAGGGGGGTTTACCTGCACCTGGTCACTGTGCTTTGCTGTAAATTACTTTCCTATGCTGTTTGAGCTTGAGAAGTTGTTGCAAAAAGAACTGAACTTCTTTTTGGCCTCACAAATCCAACCTCGAAAAATCCAAACTTGTGTTTAGCAAGGCCTTAAATCCAAGGAAACGGTATCTTGTTTCTTGGTTGGTTCTTCAGACCCGTGCATATTATTGAGAGATCCTATTCTTTATGTTAAGCAAGCAGTCCAACTCTCATGTTCTGATGATAAATCACATATATATGTTATCATTCTGATGTTTGGTGGCAAATTTTATGTCTTTCCTATGGTTGGTTCATCTTATCTAACGATCTTGCTTATGTATTGGCAGTGCCCACCATTTATAAACTATGAATTGTTTGCGAACAGATAAACACTACGCTTAATTATCTGTAGCTGCATTGGGTTCACTTTTCATCTTCGTGGAGAATATGGCTCTGCAATTGCTTCTTAAGTGGCAATTGCTTTCATATGACCAGTGGGCTCTGACATAGTCTACTAGGTTTTCTCAACACTTTGTGGACAAAAAAAAGAAGTTTAACAGTGTGCTAGAAGTATCTTTTGACTAGAAGATTGAGTTGTCCTTGCAGGTAAGAATCTCACTGGAGGAAAGCTGGTGATTGATGTCAACTATTTGTTCTTCCATGTCCACCACGAGGCCATCGACCTTTGTAAAGAGACATCTTGCCCAGCTTCCGGTGATTTCGTGATTTCCCACTCACAAGAGTTGCCTGGATTTACTCCACCTGTGAGTCAACTTTCCAATTCAGTTTTGAACTATCCATCTTAATTTCAATTTTCTATTTTCATTGTGCATAAATTTTCTAAAAAACTTGGCCATCTCTGATTTCATGAGCTGCTTTGTCCTTACAAGTCTTCAAACCATAATATTATGTGCCTCTTGTGGGGAAGTAGTGAGGTCTGGTTCCTGATGCTGTAAAGCTATGGGTATGGACTAGTGGTAAGAGTACATTGCATGTTGTGCGGGTTAGGCGCACTTCATGGCTCGTTGTGCCTAGGGCATTGGGGATTTTTTGGTTATCAAAAAAAAAAAAAAAAAGAACTTACAGCTTGAGGAGTACAGCCTTCACATTTGGTTCTCTTTTTGCTTGGAATTTTTGTATATTTTCTTGCTTTTTGGTTCTGTTATTACCACCCTTCATCCTTTTCGAGGGAAAGCTTTTTAGAAAGTAGAGCACATTAAAGGCCAGTCTAATACAATTTCTTTTTGAAACTATAAAAACCAGCCAAATATATTGTATGAAGATGCTTTTTCCAATTGCATTTACAGGTCTACTTGAATTTTATTCAATCATTCAGAAGATGCTTTTTCCGATTGCATCTACTTGATATTTATCGATGTTTCAGATGCTGATTTATTTATCATTATAACTTGTCTTTTATTTGGTTTTCTGGGTTTGAATTGGAAGAAAATCCTGTACTGCCGCCTTTAAACGTACTTAATGGTGTTTTTCTTTTTCCTTTTTTAAATTTAGGGATCATACACTCTTACAATGAAGATGATGGATGACAAAAATCGGCAACTGTCCTGCATAAGTTTTGGCTTCAGCATTGGGTTTATAGCCGAGTCCCAGGCGTTAGCAGCAGATAGCTAGGTGGTCCAAGGACCTAGTAACAAATAATGGTTTATCAATATTGTAATCAAGTGTCTTAAAGGATTCTCTCCAAGCTTTTGCTGTTTCTGCTTTAATGTATAAATACTTGTATTGTCTGGTTTATGGCTTTTTCTTGTACATCTTTATACAGTAATATCAGTGTTGCTGGTTTTCTCAGAAATTCAAGTGCTGTCTGTTTCTTTATCCTCAGTAATCCTTCTTATTTAAGCCAGAAGGGGTTATTTGTATTTAGTGGTGGAAAAATGGTTAAAAGAAAACAGTTAATCACCCATATTATAAACTAAAAAATGGGTTGGATAATGAACTTTTTAAAAACAGGTCAAATATGGATAAGAACCATATTAATCATTTAGAAAATGGATAACCAACGAGTTATCAATGTATAACTTATGTGTTTAACTTTTACATTTGTAAAGCCTCAAATTGGATCCCAATTTAAGAAGTCATGGATAATGTAGGTAACCATATTATTCGATGGTTAACTCGTTTTCTATTCATATTAAATATTAGTCGGGTTTGTAATTTATACGTTTTTTTATTACCCGTTTTGACCTGAATTATATCCGACTTGACCTGCCAGTTTGCCATCTCTACTTATCATTGAGAATCTGTAGCAACTATTAAGAGATCGAAACACACAACACACCTATTTGGTGGATCAGATGTCTATTGAGGGGATCAAGGTGCATATTGTGGCCTACGCCTAACACTTGAACTGGCAGGTTCATCAAAGTGCATGAGTGGGACCTTTTAGACCATACCTCGCACATGATATTTCTGTGCGCACTTTGAATACCTGAGTGGAAATGCCAAATATGGAACTTGTTCCTCCCTCTGTCCCACTTACTGTGATACTCGAATTTTTAGTTTGTTAAAAAGGAATGACACGTATTTCTTTTCGAAAACTATTTAATTTTAATACTTTTATTTTATCCTTATTAATATGACTTGTTGAAATATGTTTTATATAAATGTTACATCCTTTTATTGACTCCAAAGGCAGTTTCTTTTTCTAATCGAGATTGGTTTGATCTTACGTCTGTTTTAATGAAACCTAAAATCTTATTCTCATTTTGATTCAGTTCCAATTAGAGGCATCTATTGCCCTGCCTATATGGTAGACAATGCCTTACTAGTGGATGGTTGTATCGTGACGATCTCTATTCTCATCCTTTGGATGCTCGTTGAGGGGGGACCTGGGTTCTTTAGTTTTGAGACAGTTTTCTACATTTCTCCTATAATAATTTCCTTTACGAGAGAAGAATATCCAAAGAAGTTGTTGATTGTGTTTTTAGTTAGCTTGTCGAATCAACATCATGATATGTCGGGGCTTGCTTTTTGACTTGTTGAGACAGGTCATGCTCAACATCAAAAAGGTTGAGTCACTGTTATTGCTTTATATCCTCTAAACTCTCTAACCGATAAAAAAAAGTTGCTTTGCACCCCTTGTGATTGTATTATTGGAGTGGCACACCCTTGTCCCCCTCCTGAATTTCGTCCCGTAAACTTCTATTTAGTGTTACCATTGACAGTAATAGGAAGGGAAATCAAAATATAAAGGAGTAAACACACGTAAAAGTAGTGGATTCAATACGTAGTAAATATGCATAAAATAAAAATTTACCAAGCTACACAGTGTAATTTCTCAATGATTAACCGTACTTGAACAAGGGTGGCTCCGTCACTGGTTGTTACCTCCATTTCCATGGTGAAATTATCTATGCTTAAACCGATCATAAAAGTCCACGTCTGCTGTTGTATATGGCGAAATTACTGACAAGTCCTTCACATATAGAAATTGTCATATCAATGTGCACTCATCTCTCAGTTAAATTGAAAACCAGCTGTTGAACATGTTCTTTTTTCTTGGTATGTTTATCAATTTACTTGTCATCATTCAGTAGTTCAAAAAGCTACTAAGAAATAGCCTTTTGTGCATTGCTTTTTAACCACTGAAAAAGAAAAATAAACAAGAGAAAAGTCCGTATCCATCCCCCCTTTGATCAATTATACCTTTGAAAATTTGGTTGTGGACAAAAGTGTTAGCCAACTCTTTCTTTGTGGAAACTAGTAGCTAAATCAGTCTACAAGGGAAACAAATAAGGAAGAGAGGAGATGAAAAGCATGAAGGGAGGAATTTTAAGGAAAATCAAGTGCATTCCATCATTAACTTCGTTGAAACACAACCTAGTTTTCCAAGTAAATCGTCCAATCCAATACTTCCAAAGTCACCTAACAGCAAACGAAGAACATGGCAATGACATCCCTCCTGAGATGTTTTGTCAAAACAATAGTTCTGATCTTGCAAAGGATGTCCGAAAAGGAAAACTCTATACCAACCAAAGTTCAAAGGACATGATGTCTACCACAGATAACAGTAAAATGGAAAACACTTCAACATGGGAACCTCATTCTTGTAGAACTGTTCCATTGTCTGAGCATGAAGTACAAATTTTAACACAGACACAAACATCTACTCCTCAAACTCTACCAGAATTTTCAGATAACACGGAGAAAAGTAACTCCAAAGACGAGGAAAACAGAGACTCGGAACACTCATTGTGTTCTAATTTCGAAGAAAAGTGTCCCCCAGGAGGAAATGACAAAGTAATTTTGTACACAACAAGCCTAAGAGGGATCAGGAAAACGTTTGAGGACTGCAACATAATCCGGTTTCTGCTAGAAAGCTTTCGAGTTGTCTACTACGAGAGAGACGTATCAATGCACGTTGAATACAGAGAGGAGTTGTGGGGGATTCTTGGTGGAAGAGTAGTCCCACCTAGATTGTTCATTAGAGGTAGGGATATTGGTGGAGCTGATGAAGTTGTAGGATTGCATGAACAAGGAATATTAAAGAAACTTTTACATGGGATTCCTTTACTTCCTTCAACTTCTCCTTGTAAAGGGTGTTGTGGGATTAGGTTTGTTTTGTGTTTCAATTGCCATGGAAGCTGCAAAATTACTGATCCAGAAGGGAAAGCTAATCAATTTCCGAGCCGATGTCCCGAATGTAACGAAAATGGATTAATCAAGTGCCCTATTTGTAGCTAATTATTGGCCATGTTCTTTTAAATATGTTATCTTATGGGAAGATGTATTATGTTTATGATTAACTTAGAATCATATCAAGTATTGATCCTATTCCTATTATCACTTGATTAGTTTCAGGCCTTGAGGTTATTTCTCCTTCCCATTTCACTGATAGGCTTAGGAATTTTCATGGTTGGGACTTTAAATGCTCTTTCCAGTGTCAAGATATTCAGAGTAACCTGCTTAGATTTGAAATGTCATTATGTTTTTATATGGAGGGGGGAGTTGCATAAAGTTGTGAGCTTTGCGAACACTAAAGATTCTTACACTCTATTGGCAAACATCTCCAGTTACACTAAAAGAAGCGCTCAGGTATTTCCGATTTTAGCTAATTTGATACATTTTATGGAGAATATTTTTGGTACCACTGGTGTTCGGGTATATTTGTATGCATAGGACTATTCTATTGCGTACAGGCTAGGCTACTACTTCACACTCGTATATATATTGATTGGGTAACTCTGTACGTCCAGTATAAACTTAGCATCTTTTTTAATTCTTAGACATGCCAATGAAGCCAACCTCACCACCCAACTCATGGAGCTCATCACCAACTATGGCCACTAGGGACATCGCGTACATGCCTATTGCAGGAAAGCATTCTCGATCAAGTTCTCCAAAACATCACAATAATGGATCCCCTAATACTCACCCTGCCCCAAAACTCAGAAAGAAAATTTCTTGTCATTGTGCCACTTTTGGCAATGAAGATGACCATAAACATGAGGATTTACCCTGTGGATCCACTGTGTTACTCCATTGTGATGGTTCTAATTATGAGTGAGCAAGCACCCCTTCAAGAAGACCTCAACTATTAACGACTGTCTCTTGCTTTGACCCCTACGAAGGCTTATCAAGAGAGATCAACCCAAAACATCCCCCTAATGAAGATACTGTTATGGAACTATACGGGAGAAAATGGGGTGAATTTCAGGAGGAACCTCAGAGTAGTCCTATCATGGAACAACCTCACTATGGTCGGTCTCACTGAAATAAAAATGAAAGAAGCAACACATAAGGCTCTAATGGTGGAATTAGGTTTTACGAACATGCTACACGTGGATGCTATTGGCTATTCAGGAGGGATGATCATGCTGCAGAGAGAACATGAAGTTGCATGGGTGGACCCTATCACCGCCACAAACCAGGAAACACATGCAAATGTCCAGGTAAACCCCTTAAGTCAGCCTGGATTCTATCTTTAGTCTATGCTAGTACTAGTTTTAGTAATAGGAAAACTCTCTAGGACAATCTAGAGCAAATCTCGGCATCCCTTGCACACCCCTGGATCATTTGTGGGGATTTTAATGAAATTACCTCTTCCACTTTGCATAAAGCTTCTCCTCCCTCAATCTCTGCAATACTACTCTCAAATGCTGGGCATGCTCCTCCTGGCTACGCGAGTACACCGGGATGTCATCAATAAACACAATCACAAAGGAATCCAGATATGGCAGGAACACGCTGTTCATCAAATGCATGAACGCGGCTGGGACATTAGTCAGCCCAAAAGACATAACTAGAAACTCATAATGCCCGTATCTCGTCCTGAAAGCTGTCTTCATAATATCAGAATCCCTAATCTTCAGCCGGTGATAGCCTGATCGAAGATCAATCTTCGAGAATACCCTCGCTCCTTGGAGCTGATCAAACAAGTCATCAATATGGGGTAGTGGATACTTATTCTTCATTGTCAACTTGTTCAGCTGCCTGTAATCTATACACATTCTCATTGTGCCATCTCTTTTCTTCACAAATAAGATCGGTGCACCCCATGGTGACACACTAGGATGAATAAACCCCTTATCTAGGAGTTCCTGAAGCTACTCCTTCAACTCAGCTGGTGCCATACGATAGGGAGGAATAGAGATAGGCTGAGTGCCCGGCACCAGATCAATACCGAAATCAATGTCCCTATCCGGTGGCATACCGGACAGGTCCGCTGGAAACACATCTGGAAAATCCCTCACAATGGGAACAGAATCAAGGCTAGGAGTCTCAGCTCCAACATCTCTCACAAATGCCAAATATGATAAACATCCCTTCCCAACCATTCGCTGGGCCTTTAAGAAAGAGATTACCCTGCTAGGCACATAATCAATCATACCACACCACTCGATCCTCGGAATACCCGGCATAGCCAATGTGACTGTCTTGGCATGGCAGTCTAGAATAGCATGGCACGGAGATAGCCAATCCATGCCCAGAATAACATCGAAATCTACCATGCTCAACAAAAACAAATCAACTCGGGTCACCAGACCCCCAATAGTAACAAGACATGACCGATATACATGGTCCACAATAATAGTGTCGCCCACTGGGGTAGATACGTGCACAGGTAATGGAAGACACCCTCGGGTCGTACCCAAATGATGAGCAAATTATGAAGATACATAGGAATAAGTAGATCCGGGATCAAATAAAACTGAGGCATCCTTGCGGCAGACTGAAATAATACCTACGATAACAGCATCCGAAGCAATAGCATCTGACCGGCCCTGAAGAGCATAGAATCGAGCCTGACCACCACCCGATCGACCTCCCCCTCTGGGGCGACCCCTAGCTGCCTGACCCTCACCCCTAGCTGGCGGGCGGGTGCTGAAGATACTAGTGTAGAAGACGAGGGCTGACCCCTCTGCTGTGATGAACTGGCAGCATGATGAGGACATTGCTTCCACATATGTCCTAACTCTCCGCACTCATAACAGCCCCTAGGTGCTGGAGGACGGGACTGAAAAGAACCCCTCGCACCGGAGTGA